>QRFJ01001092.1:279448-331810 GCA_006176705.1 Cocos nucifera | reverse complement strand
CACCAGCTGTTAATCAGATCAGAGATATCTTAAATTTGATCCTAATGATCTAATATTACATAATAAAAATAAAATTAAATCTAATTTAATTTCATATCTTATTTTTGGGTAATCAGATTATCCTATGATGATCCTGAATGATCCTGAGATTCTGAAAGGAGCCACGCACACGTCTGGCTTCTACTGATCTCCACTCAGGCAAGATCTAGAGATCTTCTTCTTCTTAATTATATCTTCAAAAATTAAATCTGGATATGTCTTGAAGTTCTTCAAAAACTTCTTTTGAAGAAGCAGTGGTCGTCTCTTTCAGTAGTGCTGCCTTCTTTCTGATCTGAGTGTCTTTCTTTCTTGGATGGAACTTGAACCTATGCCCAACAACTTGGCTGTGGAGAGGGGAGAGAGAAAATTAGAGGGAGGCATGGAAGAGAGGAGGGCAGCCTTGCAGCATGGCGAAAAGAAAAGGCACTCCAACCCTAGGCGCAGATAGGGTTTAAATAGACCTTGCTGCGCCATGTAGTGCCACATCATCCTGGCCAATCAGAGGCCTTCATTCAATCAGATCTAAATTTGATTGGTGGGATGATGTCATCTGATCCAATTAGGTGATAGTTCCTCAAAAATCTATAAAGGTCGCGCCAAGACTGGATAAAGCAAGAGTCTTTGATGCCTAGGTATTTAAATCCATCATGAAATCCTGGAGTCCCATCTGTATGGAACTCCATCTCTTATCCATATGGTGCACATGCCTAGGGTGGCATGCACCCTCTCTCTTATCTTTTTTAGCAGGAGACAAGAGCCCCAGGTGCTCTCCTATAGGCATATGACACATGGACCTATGTCTAGGTGTCCAGGTTCAATTGTTTACCTATGTCCAAAAATAGGAATTAGCAGATGATAGGAATTGCAGGTATTGTTTTAAATCTATCTAATGAATTAAGACAACCTTTTTCTAATCTAGACAAGCTTTAGTCAAACTAAGATAAGGTTTCTGATGTTAGATGTATGTGCCATAGAAGCCAGAATTGGCTGACACTTGTAATACACTTCTAGGGGCAAAATTATAATTTTGACTATAATCAATAAAATGGGTTATTTTCTATCATATATGTCTATTTAGTGTCTGTGATACATTCTTTGAGTTAATGGTAATGATAATTCATATTTTCAAGAGTTAAAAATTTAAGACATGAATAATCATTATTAACTCATAAAATGCTTCCGACCATAGGATCATCACGAGGATGGTGATTGATCCAAAAGGTTGGTGTACAATCGCTTCTCTTTAGTAGATGAGTCTTGAGTCTATGGTGTGAAGACATCGGAGCGAGAGTATAGGTACTCGTTAGAGAATGAGGGCACTAACCATGACCACTTCGAGTAGTCATTAGAAGTTACCTTCTCGTCAATGACTGACTCGATGTTGCAGTAGTGTGCTCTGGTTCTTTGACCTAAGATGCATCGACAGTTTCACCTTGAGGGTGTTATAGTTTGACTACACCCATTACTCGTCTCCTAGCATTCGGAACCCTAAGGTGTATGTTGGCTAGTAGCATATTAGGGTCATTGTTCATTTGTATCTTTTTCTCTTTTCCCTTTCCCGAAAATTTTTTTGAAATATTTCTTCAGATTCAATCAGATCTGAACGATCAGGTGCAAAAAAAATATGGTTTTTCCTTCAACTGGTATCAGAACCAAGTTGGCAGTTCATCAGATCTATTTTAGATCTAATTTAATTTTTATATATGATCTGATATTAAAATATTTTAGATGTCACATCAGATATAATTAGATCTAAAATTAGAAAATTAAAAATTTTATGATTTAGATCTATAATGTATGAGATGAATGACTAGACTAGTTATAGACTAGTTCTATGTATAGTCTAGCATAATCATGTTTTTAATTTGATTAAAAGTGATTATTGATCTATTTAATTTTTATTTTTTTGATATTATAAATATTACAATGAGATCTAAAAAATAAAAAATAAAATTTTTAATTTTTATTTTATTCATATGAGATATGAAAGATACATGCTTAGATTAGATATAGAATAGTTTTATAAAATATCTAGAATAGTTTTATTTTTGATATGATCAAATTTAAAATTTTATTTTTTAGATTTAATATGTGATATTCTAGATCTGAAAGCGTGCATGTTTAATTTAGTTATGATACATAAGATGTATTCAAAATATGTATAAGTTAGATCATTAATTATATATGCGATATATGATTTAGATCTAACTAGTTTTGTAGTAGAAATTATATTTCTGATTAAGGCATTTTCCTTGGCCATCTGGTCATAAGAATAATGTAAGGTTTAAAGAACCTCTCCTCCTATTCGATGGAATATTTTTATGACGTATTGGGGTGCTGCGCGTTTATCCTTAATAAAAAATTAGAACTTATTTTTTTGCAAAATCTTAGATCCAAAAATCCTAGGATTTTGTTACATATTTTGTTCATGAATCCAAAACTTAATTAAAAATTAATATTATAAAATTAATTAGATCTAAAAATTATTTATTTTTAGATCTAAGACATATTCATAAAATTAAATTTGGGCTTGGATAGCTCAATTAGGTCTAGCGGTTGAGCAAACCAAATCAAGAGTTGGTTAGGTGGGATCAAAGAAAGCTTAGATTTGATTAGCCTAATAGGATTAAATCTGGATCAAGATCGAATCACATTGAGATGTGACTCGATCAAGTAAAGACCTAATTTGGCTCCACGATTCGAGCCTAGATTGTAGGCTAATTGAATTGGTTCTGATTCGATAATTTAATATCTAAGGTAAGTCTGGTAGATACGATTGACTAGTTTTTAATTGGAAGCTACTCAACCTGAATGCGTTCTTATCAAGTTAATGGCATATTCCTTCCGCCAATCTTACTTACCTGGCCATTTGTATCGATCCAGTTCTGATTTGAGGTGGCTAACAATTTGAGCCAACCCATACCACTGGGTTAGTCATAATTGTTATGACTATGTCAAGTCAAGTTTAAAGAGACCTAAATTAAATCTTTCTAACAAAATATTAAGCCTAAGATCTTCCACCATTGTAGATGTACGGGCCTTTCTCGGGGTTGATTGTTCTCGGTTAGATAAAGTGATTCAGTTGCACCAAAAAGATGCAACTATGTCTATTAAGCATTAGATGCTATGGGTTGGAGGATGGGTTGGGCTCAATATTTTGGATACAGTGAGGGATCCAATCAAAAATTCAATTCATACAAATGATGGGTCTGACTTAACTAAAGAGTGGATCAATATTTCGGACATGATGAGATTCAAGAATTAGAGACCAAATTTGGATGCATCATGATTAGAGAATCATTGGATAAGAGCTCATCAGTTGACCCATCACCAATAACTATTAGGTTAGGTGGTGAGCTATTCAGTGGGAGTGCACCACCCACTAAAAATCAATAATCATGGAGATTATTACATCTCTATCCCAGGAGTGTTGGGATCCGAGTAAATAGTGGGAGCCTAATTTATTTAAAAATAAAATTTTTAAATAAATTAATCAAGTCTAATTACAAAATCTAACTATCAACTTTGATTCTTTATAGGAAGATGTCTGCATCCGACCCACTAGCCTGTATTTTGGACACCCATAGACTGACTGGATCCAACTACAAGGATTGGCTCTGGAACTTCAAAATTATTTTGGGCTCTAAGAAGTTGACTCATGTGTTGGAACAGAATCCTTCCATCTTACCAGCCTATCCTTCTACTGATCAGAGAGCGTCTCTCGAGAAGTGGATAGATGAAGATAACAAAGCCAGGTATTACATATTGGGCTTGATGTCTGATGAGCTCCAGCACCAACATGAAGATATTAGGACTAATCGCCAAATGTTGGCTCACCTGTAAGTATTGTTTGGTGAACAGAGTCGCGCCGTCAAATATTAAGTCACTGATAGACTATTTAAGACTCAGATGCGTGATGGGCAGTCAGTCCAAGATCATTGTTTGATGATGATCAAGGACTTAGAAGAGCTTGAGAAGCTCGGTGTCAAGTTAGATCAGGATCTGTAGATTGATATAATTCTGTAATCCTTAACTGATGCATATGGGTAGTTCATTATTAACTACCATATGCATAAATTTTAGAATACCTTGGATAAACTCATGAACATGCTGGTTAATACTGAGCTTTCTACGAAAGATTCTAAAGACTCAGTACTTGCTGTGGAGGGGACATCTGCCAAGAGAATATCTTTTGGGAAGAAAAAGTGTATGAAGAAGTAGAAGGTGGATGGTAAGAAGAAGAAGAGGGCAGAGCCAAAGAAGAAGACTGGTAAGAAAAAATGTTTCCATTGCAATACTGACCACCATTGGAAGTAGAACTATCCTTTGCACCTAGCCAGCGTAAAGAATAAGGAGGCAGGTCCTTCTAAAGGTATGCTTGTTATAGTATCTAACCTTATGGTTTCTTCTACATCCAGTTGGGTGCTTGACTTTAGTTCTAGTGCTCACTTGTGCACTTCTATGCAGGATCTTAAGGATAGCAGGAGGTTGAGAAATAGTGGATGATCCTATGCTTCGAGAATGGAGCAAGAGTTGCTGCTGTGGTCATGGAAATCTACCCTCTGCGATTACCATAAGGATTAGATTTAATTCTTAGGGACTATTTTTATGTGCCCGCAACAAGCAAGAATTTGATTTCTATTTCATGTTTAGCACAAGAAGGCTATATAATTAGTTTTTATAAGGACCATTATAATATTTTTTATGAAGAAAGTAAAATTGCAAGTGGTTTTCTTATAAATGGTCTCTACCAGTTACATTTTGATATTTTTATTTTTAATATAGAGCAAAACCTGAATTTTATAGGATCAAAGCGACCTAGGGATAGTCTAAATGATAGGTATTTTTGGCACCTTAGACTAGGTCATAGAGCTAAAAATAGGATTAACAAATTAGAGAAATATGGGCTATTGAGTTCATTAACTTTTGAGTCATATTCGATTTGTGAATCATGCCTTCATGGCAAATTAACTAAGCTTCCTTTTGTAGGACATGGAGAAACAGCTATAGACCTGCTTGCCCTAGTACATACTGATGTATGTGGCCCATTTCATGTGTCGGCTAGGAGCAATTATGTCTACTTCATTATCTTTACTGATGATTTATCTTGGTATGGGTATATGTATTTGATGCGACATAAGTTTGAAGCTTTTGAAAAGTTCAAGCAATTCAGACTTGAAGTAGAAAAGTAAATAAAAAAATTTATTAAGGTTCTTTGATTAAATTGAGGAGGTGAATACCTTAGTCAGAAGTTTCTAGAATATCTTAAGGACAATGGCACAGTCTCTCAACGGACTCCACCTGGAATGCCTCAACTCAACGGAATTTTAGAACGAAGAAACCAAACCCTATTAAATATGGTTCGATCCATGATGAGTTTCATGGATCTTTCTGAGTTTCTTTGGGGACATAGTCTGATAACTACTATATATTTGCTGAATAGGGTTTTCTCTAAGATCATTCCTATGGCACCGTATGAGATATGGCATGGTAAGAAACCAAGTTCGAGTCATCTCTAAATTTGGGGTTGTTTGGCCCATGTCAAGAGACAACGGGTGGATAAATTAGAGTCTAGATCTTTTAGAGCTCAGTTTATTGGATATCCTAAAGAGTCATTAGGATATTATTTCTATCTTTTGGAAGATCATAATGTGATTCTGAGTCAACATGTCATCTTTCTTGAAAAGTAATTTATTCAAGATGGTGGCATCGAAAGATAGATTAGACTCGAGGAGAAAGTCTCCGATGAGAAATGAGCTAAGGAACCTATGGAACCCAATCAGATTGAGCCAATCCAGACACTACCTCCTCCACCTCGTATATCAAGTAGAATTTTTCATCCTCCTGAAAGGACTTAAGTACTATATCAAAAGATGTAGAGAAAATATTCCTCACAGAAAATGAGGTTCATGACGATAATCCCAAAACTTATGATGAGGTGATATCAGATATCGACTCTGAGAAATAGTTAGAGGCAATGAGGTCAGAGATTTGCTCAATGCATTTAAATCAAGTCTAGTCCTTGGTAGATCCATCTAAAAGTATAGTACCTATTGGGTGCAAATGGATCTTCAAGAGAAAGATAGATGTCGATGGAAATGTAGAGACATTCAAAGCAAGGCTCGTAGCCAAAGGATATAGTCAGCGCGAAGGCATTAACTATCAGGATATCTTTTCACCAGTAGCTATGCTTAAATCCATCCACACATTGCTTGGTCTTGCAGCCTATTTGGATTATGAAATATGGCAGATGGACATGAAAATGGTATTCTTAAATGGATATCTTAAGGAAGATATCTATATGAAATAGCCACTAGGTTTTACATCCAGTGATAATGATCACAAGGTATGTAAGCTGCAAAGATCCATATATGGACATAAGCAAGCATCTTGGAGCTGGAATGCTCGTTTCAATGATGTAATCAAATTGTTTGGATTCATCAAGAATGAGGAGCCCTATATTTTCAAAAAGGTTAGTCAAGCATTGTTGTCTTCCTCATACTATATATGGATGACATCCTTCTAATTGGAAATGATATTTCCATGCTGACTACAGTCAAAATGTGGTTGTCCAAGGAGTTCTCTATGAAAGATCTAGGAGAGGTATCCTTTATTCTAGGAATTAAAGTCTATAGGAATAGATCGAATAGGATGTTGGGTCTCTCACTGAAAAAGTACATAGAGGAGGTACTGAAAAGGTTCAGCATGGAAAACTCCAAGAGAGGTTTAGTACCCTTCAGACATGGCATTCATCTCTCTAAGAAGATGTGCCCTAGCACACCTGAGGAGATTGAATGCATGAGTAAGATCCCTTATACTTCAGCAATAGGGAGTCTCATGTATGCCATGGTATATATACAACCTAATATTGCTCATGCTCTGAGTGTCAAGAATAGGTATCAATCAAATCCAGGAGAAGAGCACTGGACTTCTATGAAATGTATATTTAAGTACTTGAGAAGGACTAAGGATATGTTTCTAGTCTTTGATAATAGAGAACTCCAGGTCCAGGGGTATACAGACTCAAATTTTATATCCAACATAGATGATCGAAAGTCAACATCTGAAAGTCTATTTATTTGTAATAGTGGAGTTATCAGTTGGAAGAGTTTCAAGCAGACGGTGATAGCAGATTCCACCATAGAAGTAAAATACATCGCTGCATCGGAGGCTACAAAGGAGGCATTATGGTACAAGAAGTTCACTACAGAGCTCGGAGTGATGCCATCAGATGACGTCCCTCTATACTATGACAACAATGGCATCATAGCCATAGCTAAGGAGCCAAGGTCTCACTAGAAATCCAAGCACATCGAGCGGTGATACCACCTCATCCGTGATTACCTCAAGAAGGGATATGTCAAGGTTAAGAGAGTCAATAGTGTAGATAATACAGCTGACCCATTGACAAAGCTATTAAGCCAGCAGAAGATTGAAGCGCATCTACAGAAGATGAGATTTAGGTTTGTAGCCAATTGGCTTTAGGTCAAGTAAGAGTTTGTTAGATGTGTGCCCTGAAAGCCAGATTGGCTAATACTTATAATACACTTTGAAGGACAACTTTATAATTTTGATTATAAATTAATAAATAGATTATTTTCTATCATAGTGTGTATTTAAAATGTCTATGATACATCCTTTGAGTTAATGGTAATGATAATTCATATTTTAACAGTTAAAAATTTGAGACATGAATTTTCAAAATTAATTCATAAACTGCTTCCGACCATAGGATCATCACGAGGATTGTTATTGATCCAGAAGGTTGGTGTATGATTGCTTTCTTAGGATAGATGTATCTTTAATCTACGGTGTGGAGATATCAGAATGAGAGTATAGGTACTCGTTAGAGAACGAGAGCACTGAGCATGACCACCTTGAGCAGTCATAAGGAAGTCTACATTCTCATCAATGACTGGCTCGATGCTACAGTGGTGTGTCTAGTTCTTTGATCTGAGGTGCATCAGCAGTTTATCTTGAAGGTGTTATAGTTTGACTACACCACAACTCGGTTTTCTAGCCATTCAAAATCCTGAGGTATATGTTGGCTATAGCATGTTTATTATAGAAATTAGATTGCACCAATAGGGGATCTATCTACTTCGATCGATGAGGAGCAGCCCTATGATAATCATGAGATTAAGTACTTAAGTCTATGGCCATGGTAGTGTGAATATGATAGAAAGAGTTTCTATTAGGGTTTCACATTGGACTCAAATCGAATGACTAATTCATATGATGGATATTGGGTTAGACGAGTTCACCTTAATCCTAATCCAATCGGGGCTCAAGATAGAAGAACCCAATCACACAGGTAGTTATACCGAGTGGTTCACTTTCGATTTTGATGGGTTGCCACCATATACTGCTAGGTATCACTAGTGAATTTTTGGAGCACTTAGAATGATTTAGATGATCGTTCATTCTAATTATATGAATTAGAAAAGTTCTGGTCCATCAAAAGGTATTTCAATGATGCCGATGATAGAGATCATGACATATCTCATTACCATACAAAACTGAATCTAACTGGATTATACAAATAAGAGTTTGGATCTGGATGTCATCAGTTAGACTAATCTAGTTCAATTGATTTGGATTAGATCCAACTAGGTTCAAGAAAATCATGCTAGCACACGATTGAGCCTAACATTCTCCTTTTGTAATCATTTTGGTTCATCTCAGCTGAGCCAAATTTATTTGGACTCACTCAAGACCTTAGTCATAGTCTGACTGGAGCTTGTCTAGATTAGAAAAGGATTGTCTTGATTCAATAGATGGATTTAAAATAACACCTGCCAAATCCTATCACCTGCTAATTCCTATTTTTGGACATAGGTCAATAGTTGACCCTGGACACTTGGACATAGGGCCATGTGTCATGCACCTTTAGGAGAGCACTTGGGCTCTTTTCCCCCTGCTAAAAGAGGTAAGAGAGAGGGTGCATACCACCCTAGGCATGCGCCCCATATGGATAAGAGATGGAGTCCCATATAGATGGGACTTTAGGGTTTCATGAAGGATTTAAATACCTAGGTGCCAAAGACTCTTGATTTATCCTATCTTCGCACCAACTATGTGGATTTTTGAGATACTCTCATCAGATTGGATCAAATGACATCATCCCACCAATCAGATTTAGATCTGATTGAATGAAGGCCACTGATTAGTCGGAATAATGTGGCACTGCATAGTGCAGCAGGGTCTATTTAAACCCTGTCTGTGCCTAGGGTTGGAGTGCCTTTTCTTTTCACCATGCTGCAATGCTGCTCTCCTCTCTTTCATGCCTCCCTTTGATCCTCTCTCTTCCCTCTCCATGCCTAAGGAGTTGGGCATAGGTTCAAGTTCCATCGAAGGAAGAAAGGCACCCAGATCAAGAAGAAGGAAGCACTACTAAAAGAGACAACCGCTGCTTCTTCAAAAGAAGTTTTTGAAGAACTTCAAGATCAGATCTAGATCTAATTTTTGAAGAGGTGATTTAAAAGAAGAAGACCTTCAGATCCTGCCTGAGTGGACACTGGTAGAGGCCAGGCGCATGCGTGGCTCCTTTCAGAACCTTAGGATCATTCAGAATCATGATAGGGTAATTTGATTACCCAAAAATAAGGTATGAAATTAAATTAGATTTAATTTTATTTTTATTATATAATATCAGATCTCTAGGATTAGATTAGAGATGTCTCAAATCTGATTAGGATCTTAGAAAAAAAAAATTAAAATATTTCTTTAGATCAAATTAGATCTGAACCATCCTGTGCAAGAAAAATAGGATTTTTCCTTTAGTTTGGTGCAGTTACCATGAGGAAAGAACCCCATTGGTTGCAAGTGGGTTTACCAATGCAAATGGAAGCCTTCAGAGTAGGGAGGTGTCAGGTATAAGATGTGGTTGTGGCCAAGGAATATTTTCAGAAGAAAGGCACTGATTTCAGTGAAGTATTTTCTCATGTCATCAGGCATATTTCCATCAGAATGTTGTTGAGCATTATGGCATCTCATGACTTGGAGTTAGAGCAGATGGATGTCAAGATGGCATTCCTTCATGGGCATTTGGTGGAGAGCACTTATATGGAGTAGCCACTAGGGTTCCAAGAGCCAATAGCAGAAGGAAAGATTTGTTTGCTACAAAAATTATTGTACGGATTGAAGCAACTACCAAGGTAATGGTATAAGCAATTTGACTCATATGTGAGGAACATTGGACTTTCCAAGTGCGAATATGACTCTTGTGTGTATGTTAAATTTTTGGAGGATGAGTCTAGGATGTTTCTACTCTTGTATATGGATGACATGCTTATAGCATGTAAGAGTATGAAGGTTGTGCAGGAACTAAAGGCAGCCTTATCTTGAGAGTTTAAGATGAAGGATTTGGAGGTTGCAAAGAAGATCTTGTAGAAAAATGTATCCTAAAGCCAATCATCTAGGTTATATATGGTTAAGTAAACATAATTATACTTGAATTATTGATAAATAAAATTATTATTTTGACCTTTTTTATCAGTTTTTGCATCTTTCCGTAATGAAGTCTTTTGTGATGTAGTCCTTAGGACTATTTAGAATCGACAAAGAAGAATTTATCGTTTAGTCCTTAAACTAGTTCGCAATCAAATGATATGCTATTAGCTTGGACCATAACTTATCGAGTGTAGGTCATTGTGTGCCATAAGTATTGGTTGTCCTCTTAACCAAGAAGTATGGAGATACTGTTATAGCATGCAGATGAAGTGTAGGGGTACATTTCACTAAACATGATCTAACTGCAGAGCTCTCTGCTGTCAAGAGTTACTCGCAAAGGATATGGATATAAGTGTCCCTTACACCTAAGACCACCACGGTGACTTGCAAGCAACTCACTATACTTAGGTACCAGACTACCTGAATTTTTAATTTAGAGATGGAAGGCTACTAGGTAAAGTCAAGTACTTGGAAAGTTGGTGTGTGAGTCAAGATGGGATTGATCCCTCCAAGTATTGGAGCAAGTGCATCACTATATTTTAATTTAGCAAAACCTTGGTCGAGGTAGTCCATTTGATGGACACTGAATTTTGAAATATACTATGGATGACATTTAGGATTGACAATAAATCCTAGATCGTCCTTTGAGCATCGAGGTCAAGGGGGTGAACTATACGATAACCATATTCTATAGGTTCATCATTGTTGTGTTGCGACTTTTTGACCTATCCGAACATCAGATACCATAGCTAGATGGTCACATCGATTGGTACAAAAAAATATTTTTTATGCTACCAGCTTAGAATTCGAACCTATGGGGTCACACACATAAGAAGTTCTTACCTGATCTGATGGCTGATCATTAGTCCTGATGACCTAGGACATTATGGTCAAGAGTCACACTAGACTGGGACTCTGTGACCAAGAATCCCACTGGACTGGGACTCTGAGTCCTACTCATCTGTAACTTTTTGATCAAGATTTCCACTGGTCTGGGACTCTATGATCGCAAGTTTCATTCATTTGGAACACTGGATTCGAAAGTCCCACTAGATTAGGACTCTTCAGGAGTTTTATGTTGATGGAACTCTGTTACCCAAACACCCATCCAATTGGGACTCTAATATTTTTGAAGGATTAATTAGTAATTTGATTACCGATTAGCTTAATTTGATTGAGCGATGAGGATTCGATGAAGTCTGATTGAATTTGATTCAATTGGGTTTGACTCGATCAGGTCATGAGATGACCTAATCACTAAGGGAGATTCGATCCTAATTTGATCTGGACCCACACCTAATTAATTTTTAATTTGATTAAAAATTAATTGATTTTTATTAAGCCTAATTTGGCTAGATTTAATCTAATCTAATTTGATCTAAATAATTGGTTTGGTTGAAACTAATTTGGACCAAGTCAAATAAGTTTGAATTTCAAATGATGTTTCTCCCTACGCCACTTTATTTTGACCCTCGCCATTCTTCACATGAATTATGAATTCATGTGAGAGTTTCCCATGCTTGAGAGATGTCTGCACCCTCTATTCTATCTCCATTTGACCTAGTCTAAAGGTTGGACCCATTCAAAGTTAGTTGAATTTTGAATTCAACTAAGATGGTTTGAGTTTTGAACTCATTTCTCCCTTTCTTATCCTTTCCCACATTGCCATGTTTTTATCGCACATTTTTTTGGGTGATTTTAGATTGAGGGTGAGCAGAAGGTGAGTCCTTCTCATCAACCTCTAGGATAAGCATTGGAAATGGATTTGTTTGATTTTGAATTCAAATTTTGTTAGGAGGTTGAAACAAGTTCAACCTCCATACCTTATCCTTCCCATGCAGTTTTCCCATCGAATGCATGCCAATAAAAATGTGATTCTTTTTTTACATGCATGAGGTTATGAGAGTTATCTATGGAGGTGTGTGGGAGGGTTTCTTAGAGAGAGAAAAAATTTAGAAGGGTGCATGTTTGGGCATGGAAAGTCTAGTGTGATATTTTACTTGCGCCATTTTATCTTCTCACGTTCACCTAATTTTTATTCTATTAGTCACCCACTTTAGATGGGATCTAGGTGTGGTGTCCGTAGATAGGAAAGTCCCATATCCATGAAAATTAGTTTCATGTTAGAATTCCGTACAGGGAGAACGTGAGAGGATTTTTGGGCATCAGGATTTTATGAATGTTCAAAATCCTAGAGTCGGGTCTCTGGGTTCAGGTAGAGAGATTGAGTGCTATGAGACTCGATCATCACTAAACTTTAGACACTGCCTCATCATCCTCCAAAGTACACCAAATAATTTTTTTGAGTATCTGAGAGATCAGAAAGAAGATGATTGATTGGATTGATCACGATCAACCATTGTAGGCCATGGCGAGGAGCTAGCACTCTAGTAGAGCTGGTCAGGATCAGTAGCTCTATGAGGAGCAACCGTAGAGTCCTGATGAGTGTATGGCTATAGCACAACACTAGAAGCTTATTCTAGTAGATTTATATCATGGAGATCAGCTATCCATGCACAGGTATCGAGTTCTAATCTCGTATTGGTAAGCAAATTCGATTTGCTGATCAATCACATTTAAATTTTAAATTATATATTAGCATGTCTAGATCCTGAGTAGGATTTATTTGATTAAATCAATTCATGCTATAGATTAATTTTAGATTAATCTAATACTTTTGTTTTTATATAATTCCAAAATATTTTAAAAATGCATGCTCTAAATTTGCTCGATTTTCTTCAGATCTTAGGCATGAAAATCTTCAAGGATCGAGCCAAGAGGATGCTGCATTTATCTCAGGGAGGTTACATTAGAAAGGTCTTGGAGAGGTTTGGGATGAAGAAAGCAAAATCGATGGAGCTGCCACTTGTTGGATACTTCAGACTCTCAAAGATGATGTCACCACAGATTGAGGTGGAGGCTGAGGAGAAAGAGAGAACATCGTACGCCTCTGGTATAGAAAGCTTAATGTATGCCATGGTGTGTTGTAGACCTGATATCATCCATGCAGTGAGCCAGGTCAGTAGGCTCATGGCACAGCCTGATAAGGAGCACTGGCAAGCACTGAAGTGGATCTTTAGGTACTATTGGATTTGGCATCTACTATGGACAGCAAGATGGAGCTGAGGAACTCT
This sequence comes from Cocos nucifera, assembly GCA_006176705.1. NCBI lineage: Eukaryota > Viridiplantae > Streptophyta > Magnoliopsida > Arecales > Arecaceae > Cocos > Cocos nucifera. Next base: position 318,185 of record QRFJ01001092.1, on the reverse strand, counting down.
TCGACGTGTTCAAGGAAGCTTGGGGGCAGATAAATGGGTTTATGGATGCAAATTTCGATGAAGACATGGACACTCGATGGTTAACAATAGGCTTTATGTTTAGCCAATTTGGAGGTCCAGTCTCATGGAGATCATGCTTGCAACCCATCACAGTCTTATCTACAACTGAGGTAGAATACATAGGTGTTACGGAGGTAGTAAAGGATGGTCTATGGTTGAAAGGATTGGCATCAGAGATGGATCATATGCAGGAGGCTGTCAGGATGCACTATGATAGCCAGAGTGTACTATTACTTGCTTAGAACTCTGTCTATCATGCAAGGACAAAACACATTGACATTAGGTACCACCAGATCAGAGAGCTTGTGGAAGAAAGTGAAGTAAAGCTGGTGAAAGTCTACACCAAGGAGAATCTAGTAAATGTACTAACAAAAGTTCTTCCTCGGGATAGCTTTCATAAATATATGAAATCGATGTGTCTGATTGACAGAATAGACTTGCCTCAAGCCTTGGAGCACTAAGGTGCAGATTGAAAAGGCAAGTGCAGTGCTCCCAAGTCTTGAAAAACCATGAAGGAGTCAAGGTGGTGGCTCCTAAAGGCTAGGATTGGTCGAAGACGTATTAGCAAAGATAAAGAGGCTGACACATAGTAGATCGAGCTAGCTTAGTCCGTATCCGAGCTGACTATCTCAGGCAGATAGAAGATATGATTCGAAAAGATGCAGTCGAATCGGCTCAGCTTCTGACTGAGCTAGCTCAATGGTGGCGAACAAATCTGGATGGGTTTTCTGTTTGGTCTTTGATTGGGTCTAATCCAAGGGGTGTTAAGGCCTGGTATGAGAGGTCTTAAGGTGGCTAATTTATCTATTGGGCTCGGTCTTTATCCAGGGGATGAGAGCATGCAAGACATGGATTTACATGGGCTTGGATGAGTATTATAATCTATGGGTTAGCCGAGGGGAGTTTTTTATGGCTGAGTCATGTTGACTCAGGATGTCTATATATATACATGTATAGGTAGATTATGGATAAGAGAATAAATGAATCTCTTTTCTCCCTCAAACCCTAGCTTTCTCTCTCTCTCACTCTATCACCATCTCATCTTCTTATCATCTAATCTTTATATTTCTTACTATCATCTCCAACTTGCTTCCTCAGAGTTGGTAGAAGGTACAAGAGTTTCCATAGGTCCTGGAAGAATTCATAACACCCCTAGGACCGAAGAAAATGGTGAAGGAAGTCAAAGCTCTCAAGCAAGTGGAGGAGGAAAACTAGAGGAAGAAGAAGATATCGATTGAAATGAGACTCTAAAGAAAGAAGATGAGCTTAAATACCCATAGAAGCCCAAGATGGTTATGATTGCAAGTCCTCTCCGATCGATCCAAGGTTGACATGTCTCTCACTCATCAATAGAATTTGAGGGTTCGCAATGGATAGAGCCTTAATTATGCCATATCTTGGATAGTGTTTTGGCAAAAATTTCAAAAATTATTTTTTTGGATCACCTCATATTTAAAAAAATTTCAGCACCCACGCAAATAATGCCAAAATTGTCTTCCCAATGGGTGTGAAAAATACGAAAGAACTTCAACACTTATATTTGTTTACACCCTTCTTTCGAATCTCAAACTAAGGAGTAGGGGGCTTGTGTTGGGGATAAACCCTCTCCTATCGAAGTCTGGGAAGATGCCGAGTTTTGGGATGACCTCGTCCAGCAACAACAGTCATGACTAACTTCACTCGATAACTCCAGGTTGCTTAATGAACTCAACCTAGGTGGCGCCAAAGACTCTTCTTTGATCAATCTTGGTGCCATCTAAGGTAGTTTGAGAGGGAATCTAATCTGATTGGATTAGGTGATGTCATCCCACCAATTAGATTTAGATTTGGTTACACAAAAGGCCATGATTGGTTGGGATGATGTGGCCCTGCATGGTGCAGACAAGATCCATATAAACCCTATTTGCGCCAACTTTCAGAGAGCTAGCCTTTTGCCAATGCCACAACCTCTCTCCCTCTCTTTCTCCATGCCATCTACTAGTCTTCTCTCTCCTTTCCGCACCCAAAAGTAGTTGGGCACGAGTTTGGTGCGATTCAAGCAATCAAAATGCGATAGGAAAATAAGAAGGCAGCCCTGCTACAAGAGACAGCAGCACATCTTCAAAAGGAGTTTTGAAGATCTTCAAAATCAGATTTAGATTTGATTTTTGGAGAAAAGAAAGAGAAGAAGAAGATCTCTAGATCCTGCCCGAGTGGATATTGATAGAGGTCAGGCAATTACGTGGCTACTTCCAGAACCTCAAGAAAGCAATAGGATCATCATAGGGTAATCAGATTACCCAAACATGGTAACATTAATTTAGATTTAATTTAACTTAGTTTTTTTATTTATTAGATCACAAAACTAGATCTAAAAAGTGTCAGATCTGATTTAGATCTAAGAGAAAATTTTTGAAATATGCCTCTCGGTCCAATCAGATTTGAACGAACTTGACCCAAAAAATCTAATTTTTCCTTCAACTGGTATCAAAGCTAGGTTGCATAAAATTTATTTAGATCTAATTTAATCTGATAAATTAGTAATTTTAGATATCACATGAGATATGATTAGATCTAAAATTAAAAAAATAAAAAATTAAAATTAATTAATCTAGATCTAAAATATATGAGATACATAATTAGACTAGGAATAGAATTATTCTATGTGGAGTCTAGTATAATCATAATTTTTATTTGATTAATTATAATTTTAAGATCTATTTATTCAATATTTTTTGATCTTATAATTATTATAATCAAGTCTAAAAATAGAAAATAAATTAAATTTAATTTATTCATATGATATATTATAGTTGCATGTTTAGACTAATTATAAAATAGTTCTACAAAAGGTCTAGATTAAATTTTATTTGATGTGATCAAATTTAAATTTAATTTTTTAGATGATTATGAGATAATTTAGATATGAGAAACATGTATGATATGATACATAAGATGTATACAAAATATATTTTAATTAGATCAATTTTTATATGAGATATATGCTTAGATCTAATTAGTTTTGTAGATTAGTTGTATTTTTGATTAAGACGTTCCCCTTGGCCGTCCGATCATAAGAACAAAGTAAGATTTAAAGACCCACTCCTTCCATTTGATAGGGTGTTCTTATGATGTGTAGGGGTGCTGCGCGTTCGTCCTTAATCAGAAATTGAAAACTTATTTTCTGCAAAACCCTAGATCCTAAAATCCTAGTATCTTATTTATATGTTTTGTTTATGAACCCTAAACTTAATTAAAAAATAAGATTATGAAATATATTAGGTCTAAAATTGAGAATTTTTAGATCTAAGACATATTCATAAAATTGGGTTCGGGCTTGGGTAGCTCAGTTAGGTCTAAACGGTTGATCAAATCGAATCAAGAGTTGGTTAGATGGGATCAACAGTGCTTAAATTGACCAGCCTAATAGGATTAAGTCTGGGTCAAGATCGAGTCATGTGAGTGATCGATCAAGCTAAGACCTAATTAGGCTCAGTGGTTAGAGTCTGGATTGTAGGCTAATCCGATTGGTTCTAGCTTAATAATTTAGTATCTAAGGTAAGTCTGGCAGATACGACTGACTAATTTTTAATTAGGAGCTACTCGACTCGAATGCATTTTTATCGAGCTAATGGCATATCCCTTCCACCGGTCTCACTTACCTGGCCATATTTGTTGACTTAGTTCTGATCTGAGGTGGTCAATAATCCGAGCTAACCAATTCCACTAGGTTAGTTATAATGGTTATGACTATGAGAAGTCTAGTTTAAAAGAGACCTAAATCTAATCTCCCTAAGAAAAGATTAAGTCTAAGATCTTCCACCATTGTAGATGTGCGGGCCCTTCTCGAGGTTGATTATTCTCGACTGGCTACAGTGGTTCAGTTGCATCGAAAAGATGCAATCATGTCTATTAGGCATTGGATGCTACGGACTGGAGGATGGATTGGACTCAATATTTTGGATACGATGAGAGACTCAATTAAAAATCCAATCTATGCAAATGGTGGGTCTGACTTAACTAAGGAGTGGATTAATATTTCGAACATGGTGAGATTCATGAATTAGAGACCAAGTTAGGATGCACCATGATTAGAGAATCATTGAAAAAGAGTTGTTCACTCATTGGCTAACCCATCATCAATAACTGTTAGGTGAGATGATGAGTAAGTCAGTGGGACTGCACCACCCACTAAAAATCAGTAATCATGAAGATTTTCGTATCTCTATAGAGAGAGTGTAGGAATCTGAGAAAATAGTGAAAGCTAATTTATTTAAAAATAAAATTTCTAAATAAATTAGTTAAGTCTTAATTACAATATCTAACTAGAAACTTTGACTCTCTATAGAAAATGTCTGCATCCAACCCACTAGCACGTATCCTGGACACCCATAGATTGATCAGACCAAATTACAAGGATTGGCTCCAAAACTTCAAAATCATTTTGGGTTTTGAGAAGTTAACTCATGTATTGGACCAGAACCCTCCCAACTTATCAGCTCGTCCATCCGCTGAATAGAGAGCATCTCTGGATAAGTGGACAGATGATGATAACAAGGCTAGACACTACATGTTGGGCTCGATGTCTGATGAACTTTAGCACCAACATGAAGATATCTGGACTGCTCGCCAAATGTTGGCTCACCTGCAGGAGAAGTTTGGTGAATAGAGTCGCACAGCCAAGTATCAAGTCACTAAATGACTTTTCAAGGCTAAGATGCATGATGACAGTCAATCCAAGATCATTATCTAATGATGATCAAAGACTTGGAAGAGCTTGAGAAGCTCGAACTGAGGGTGGACTTAGATCTGTAGAATGATATAATTCTGCAATCCTTAACCAATGTGTATGGGCAGTTCATCATTAACTACGATATGCATAAACTTCAAAATTTTTAGGTCGAACTTATGAACATGCTGGTTACCGCTGAGCTTTCCATGAAAGATTCTAAAGGAAGACTCCTTCTAAGGAACGGACTTCATCCACAAGAAAGTCTTTCAGAAAGAAGAAGAAGTCTATGTAAAAGTAGAAGTTGGAAGGAGAAAAGAAGAAAAAGGCAGAGTTGAAGAAGAAGGCCACTGACAAAGAAAAGTATTTCCATTGCAACAATGATGGCCACTGGAAGCAGAACTACCCTACTTACCTGGCCATCCTAAAGAAGAAGGAGGCAGGTCCTTCTGGAGGTATGCTCGTTATTGAGTCTAATCTTATGGTTTCTTCTACATCCAGTTGGGTGCTTGACTCTGGTTCTAGTGCTCACTTATGCATTTCTATGTAGGGTCTTGAGAATAGTAGGAAGCTGAGGGATGGAGACATGATCCTGCATGTCGAAAATGGAGCAAGAGTTGCTACAGTGGTGTGGGAACATACCCTCTTCGATTACCATCTGGTTTAGACTTAGTTTTAAAAAGACTGTTATTATGTGCCTGCAGCTAGCAGGAATTTGATTTCTATTTCATGCCTTAGCATTAAGAAGGCTATGTAAAAAATTACCTTCTTTAAGGACCATTGTAACATTCTTTATGAAAGAAATAAAATTACAAATGGTTTCCTTATTAATGGATCTTTATCAGCTACATATTGATGTATCTATTTCTAACTTTCGAGCAAAATATGAATGCATAAAAATCAAAATGACCTAGGGATAGTCCAAACGATAGGTATCTATGGCACCTAAAGATTAGGTCATATAGCAGAAGATAGGATTAACAAATTGGAAAAAAATGGGCTATTGAGTCCATTGACTTTGAGTCATATCCAACTTGATGAATCTTGTCTTCAAGGCAAAATGACTAAACTCCCTTTTGTTGGACATGGGGAAAGGGCCACAGATCTCTTCTTGCCCTAGTACATACTGATGTGTGCGGCCCATTTGATGTGCCGGCTAGAGGCAATTTTGTCTACTTCATTACCTTTACCGATGATCTATCTAGGTATGGGTATGTGTATCTTATGAGACACAAGTCTGAAGCTTTTGAAAAGTTCAAAGAATTCAGACATGAAGTAGAAAAATAAACTAAAAAATCCATTAAGGTTCTTCGATCAGATCGAGGAGGTGAATACCTTAGTCGGAAATTCCTAGACTATCTCAAGGAAAATGGCATAGTCTCTCAATGGACTCCACCAGGAACACCTCAACTCAACGGAGATTTCAGAATGGAGAAATCGGACTCTATTGGATATGGTCCGATCCATGATGAGCTTCACAGACCTTCCTGATTTTCTTTGGGGACACTCATTGTTAACTTCAATTTATCTACTGAATAGGGTTCCCTCTAAAACCGTTCCTACCACACCGTATGAGATATGGCATGGTAAGAAACCAAGTCTGAGTCATCTCAGAATTTGGGATTGTCCGGCTCATGTCAAAAGACAACAAGCGGACAAGTTAGAGTTTAGGTCCTTCAGAGCTCGATTCATAGGATATCCTAAAGAGTCATTAGGATACTATTTCTACATTCCAGAAGACCACAATGTGATTGTGAGTCGACATGCCATCTTTCTTGAAAAATAGTTTATTCAAGATAGCGGCATTGGAAAGCAAATCAAGCTTGATGAGAAAGTCTCACAAGTACAACGAGCTAAGGACCAATTGGAACCAAATCAGGTTAAGCCAATCCATTCACTACCTCCTCCACCTCATAGATCGAAAAGGATTTTTCATCCCCCTGAAAGATACTTAGGTATTATTTCAGAGAAAGTAGAGAAAATATTCCTCGTAGGTAATGGTGCTCATGGTGATGATCCCAAAACCTACAATGAGGCGATATCAGATATCGACTCTGAGAAATAGCTAGAGGCAATGAAGTCAGAAATTGACTCGATGCACTCAAACCAAGTCTGGACCTTGGTAGATCCACCAGAAGGTATAGTACCTATTGGGTGTAAATGGATCTACAAGAGAAAGATTGGTGTAGATGGGAATGTGGAGACATTCAAGGCTAGATTAGTGGCAAAAGGTTATAGTCAAGTGCAAATGCATTGACTATCAGGATACCTTTTCATCAGTAGCTATGCTAAAATCCATCCGCACATTGCTTGCCGTTGCAGCCTATTTCGATTATGAAATATGGCAAATGGATGTGAAAACGGCATTCTTAAATGGATATCTTGAGGAAAGATATCTATATGGAACAGCCGCTAGGTTTCACATCCAGTGATGACTGATCACAAGGTATGCAAGCTGCAAAGGTCCATATATGGACTTAAGCAAGCATCTCAGAGCTGGAATATTCATTTTAATGATGTGATCAAATTATTTAATTTCATCAAGAATGAGAAGGAGCTATGTATCTTCAAAAAGGTCAGTGCAAACGCTGTTGTCTTCCTCGTATTGTATGTGGATAACATCCTCCTTATTGGGAATGATATTCCCATGATGACCATAATTAAAATATGGTTATCCTAAGAATTCTCCATGAAAGACCTAGGAGAAGCATCCTTTATTCTGAGAATTAAGGTCTATAGAGATAGACCGAATAGGATGCTAGGACTTTCATAGAAGATGTACATAGAGGAAGTGCTAAAGAGGTTTAGCATGGAAAACTCTAAGAGGGGTTTAGTACCCTTCAGACATGGCATTCATCTTTCCAAGAAGATGTGCCCTAGCACACCTGAGGAAATAGAACGCATGAGCAAGATCCCTTATGCTTCAGCAATAGGGAGCCTCATGTATGCCATGTTATGTACACGACCTGATATAGCCCATGCTGTGAGTGTCACGAGCAGATATCAGTTGAATCCAGGTGAAGAACACTGGACTTCTGTGAAATGTATCCTTAAGTACTTGAGAAGAACTAAGGATATGTTGTTGGTCTTTGGTAATGGAGAACTCCAAGTCCAGGGGTATACAGACTCGGATTTTATGTCTGATGTAGATGATCAAAAGTCGACATCTGAGAGTCTGTTTGTGTGCAATGGTGGAGCTATCAGTTGAAAAAATTTCAAGCAGACAGTGATAGCAGATTCCACCATGGAAGCAGAATACATCGCTGCATCAGAAGCTGCAAAAAAGATATTCTGATACAAAAAGTTTGCCATAAAGATTAGAGTGATGCCATCAGATGCCATTCCTTTGTACTGCGACAACAATGGTGCCATAGCCCTTGCTAAGAAGCCAGGTCTTATCAAAAATCCAAGCACATCTAGTGGTGATACCATCTCATCTATGATTACCTCGAAAAGGATTACGTCGAGGTCAAGAGAGTCGACTCCGCAGACAATGCGGCTGACCCGCTTACAAAGCCATCGGGCCAGCAGAAGATCGAAGCCCATCTTGAGAAGATGGGACTTAGATTTGTAGCCAATTGGCTTTAGGTCAAGTGAAAGTTTGTTAGATATGTGTGCCCTAGAAGCCAGAATTGGCTGACACTTATAGTACACTTCTAGGGGCAAAATTATAATTTTGACTATAAATAATAAAATGGATTATTTTCTATCACATATGTGTATATAGTGTCTGTGATATATTTTTTGAGTTAATGGTAATGATAATTCTTATTTTCCAGAGTTGAAAATTTAAGATAAGAATTTTCATTATTAACTCATAAAATGCTTTTGATCGTAGGATCATCATGAGGATGGTGATTAATTCGAAAGGTTAGCATACGATCACTTCTTTATAGTAGATGAGCCTTGAGTCTATGGTATAGAGACATCGGAGTGAGAGTACAGATAGTTGTTAGAGAACGAGGGCACTGAGCGTGACCACCTTGAGTAGTCATAAGGAAGTCTACCTTATCGTTGATGACTGACTCGAAGCTACAGTGGTGTGTCTGGTTCTTTGACCTGAAGTGCATCGATAGTTCACCTTGAGGGTGTGATAGTTTGACTACACTATGACTCGATCTCCTAGCCATTCGGAATCTTGAGCTATATGTTGGCTATAACATGTTCATTGTAGGAATTGGATTGCACCAAGAGAAAATCTATCTACCTCGGTAGAAGAGTAGTAGCCCTGTGATGATCATGAGAATCAAGTCCATAAGCCCATGGCCATGGTAGAGAGTGAAATAATAAAAAGAGTTTCTATTAAGATTTTCACATCAGACTTGAAACGAATGATTAAATCGTATGATAGAAATTAGGGTTTGACGAGTTCACCTTAACCCTAATCCGATTGGGGCTCAAGATAGAAGAACTTAATCACATAGGTAGCTGCACCGAGAGGTTCGTTTTCAATTTTGATGGGTTTCCACCATATACTACTAGGTTTCATCGGTGGATTTTGGGAGCAATTAGAATGATTTAGATGATCGATCATTCTAGTTGTCTGAATAAAAAGAGTTCCGATCCATCGAAAGAAGTTTCGATGATGTCGATGATGGAGATCACGACATATCCCATTACCATACAAAACTAAACCTAACTGAGTCACACAAACAAGGGTTTGAATCTGGATATCATCAATTGGACAAATCAAGTTCAATTGATTTGAATTAGATTCAATTAGGTTCAAGAAAATCGTGCTAGCACACGATTGAACCTAATATTCTTTTTTTTCTATCATTAAATGTTGTCTCAACTGAGCCAAATATGTTTGTACTCACTAAGGTACCTTTACTTAGTCTGACTGAAGCTTGTCCAGGTCAGAAAAGGATTGTCTTAATTTACGAGATAAATTTGAGGCAATACCTGCCATTTTTCATCACCTGCTAATTCTTGTCCGTTGAATTGGGTCAAACGTTGACCTTTGACCGTTGGACATCTGCCCATGTATCATGCACCCATAGGAGAGACTTATTGACTAAGTCGACCTACCATTTGGTAGGCAGATGGAGGGCACATGCCTAGGATGGCATGCACCCCATGTGGATAAACACTGGAGTCCCATACGGATGGGACTCAGGTTGCTTGATGGACTCAACCTAGGTGGCGCCAAAGACTCTTGTTTGACCAGTCTTGGTGCCATATAAGGTGGTTTGAGAGGGACTCCAATCTAATTGGATTAGGTGATGTCATCTCACCAATCAGATTTAGATCCGATTGCACAAAAGGCTGTGATTGGTTGGGATGATGTGACACTGCATTGCACAGACAAGGTCTACATAAACCCTATTTGCACCAACTTTCAGAGAGCTAGCCTTTTGCCAATGCCACAACCTCTCTCCCTCTCTTTCTCCATGCCATCTACTAGTCTTCTCTCTCATCTCCATGCCCAAAAGCGGTTGGGCATGAGTTTGGTGCAATTCAGGCAATCAAAATGCGACAGAAAAACAAGATGGCAGCCCTGCTATAAGACATAGCAGCACATCTTCAAAAGGAGTTTTGAAGATCTTCAAAATCAGATTTAGATCTAATTTTTGGAGAAAAGAAATAGAAGAAGAAGATCTCCAAATCCTACTTGAGTGGGTACCGATAGAGGTCAGGCAATTACATGGCTACTTCCAGAACCTCAAGAAAGCAATAGGATCATCATAGGGTAATCAGATTACCCAAATAAGGTAACATTAATTTAGATTTAATTTAATTTAATTTTTTTATTTGTCAAATCATAAAATCAGATCTAAAAAGTGTTAGATCTAATTTAGATCTAAGAGAAAATTTTTGAAATATACCTCTCGATCTATCAGATTTGAATGAACCTGATCTAGAAAATCTGATTTTTAGATAGATAGATACTTTGATATCTAGGTCTAGAATGGCAATCTTGTTTAGCTTGATGAGAAGAATGAGGATCCGATCATCTATATGGATGCCATACAGAGGTCGAACTTTGAGAAGTGGCTTGGAGCCATGAAATTCGAATTGAAGTTCATGAAGATTTTTGGGGATTAATCCATTCCCCCTGAAGTCTGGCTAAATGTTCAATCTCGGAGAGATTTTGAATGAGCTTCTATGCTTTATTATACCCGGTGGACCCCCTACAGTCAAAGAGGCCAAACTCCTCATCTCCAAGTGGTCGGTCCACCTATGGTCAAACTTCATTCAAATGAATTTGAATAGTGGAAGCAGTTGCATAGGCAGCAAATGGCCTGGCCTGATCGGCTTGGAAACTAACCAAACTTCTCCAACGAACTTCTTCCAAACTTCTCCAGTAGTGGAACTCCTTCTGAGCTTTTTCAGTAGGTGAACTCCTTCCAAACTCCTTCAGCAGTCGAACTCCTTTTGGACTCCACTAGTGGCCGAACTCTTTTGGGACTCCTCCCGACTGAACTTCCCGCAGTCGCCTAGGAAGGTCTCTGCACGAACCTAGCTCCACACGACACGAATCAACTCATCCACAGACTGCTTAAGAGAAGGCTAAGCTCCCCTAGTATTGATGTAACTCAAAGATTCATCGCCAATCAATGCTTACTCCTTCGAACTTTGACTATTAAATCTCAATAGACTGACATGTCACAATAATATACACTACCCTCCATAACATACTCTACGTGGCCCCTAACGATCCGCTATCAAATGGTTACAGCTATCACTATCAGTTTGTTATAGACTCTGCCTATATAAAAGATCCTCCAGATATGCTTTCTTCTCTAAGCTCTCTTCTCCTTCTAGATACTATGCAACTTTCTACACTAAGTACTCTATTTCCATTGGTCGAAAGAGCTGACTTGATCGTCGAAGGATCTTGTCGGAGCCACCACTCCGACTCCAGATGAGAATTATTTTACAGGTCATCAGTGGTGACCTCATCTTCTCTAACTCTAGCTTCAAATCCGACATGAATCAGATTTTGCACCAATAAAATTGGCGCTAAAGGAAGGGCCACAATTTTCTTGTTCTTAATGGAGTGCACAACAGAGATCTCCCTTCGTCTCCTCCATAGTTCTCCTTCCTAGGAAGGATGCCTCCTAGGAAGGCTTCAACCCGACAGTCGATGGCCTCCACAATCAGATCCCATCCAAATCTGCCCACCCCTACTTCTTCTTCAGCAACTCAAGCTCCACCTACAGCAATGGTGGATGCGAAGCAATTCAACCTGCTAGTGCAGTAGGTTTGCGGCCTCACGAAAGCTGTGCAAGTCATATGATAGTAGCAGCCTCCAGCACCGATTCAATCGAAATAGACTTCTTTGGAACCCTATGATCCAATTTGGGGGCCACCGACTTAGGCTAGTTGATCCGTAACCTCCAAAAAGCGGAGGCAGAGGGTTGAGAGCCCTTGCTCTGATCTTGACTCTACACTTGGGAGAACTTTGCCCCCGTTTGGCTAAAAGATCTTGGAGATCTACGATCGAGAGGATCCAGACCGAAAACTATAAAAGATGAATCGATAGATCGAAGAACTCCACCGTGCTCCTTCCTCCCACGATAATGACATCTGTACCAACCCTCATTTTTCTCACCGCATCATGTAGGAACCGATCCCATCGAGCTTCAAGCTCCCCCAATTCGAGAGCTACGATGGGACTTTCGATCCGGTTGACCATCTAAAGATCTTTCAGACAATGATGCTGCTCTATGGCACCTCCGACACCATCCTGTGCCGAGCTTTTATATCTACTTTGAAAGGGACAGCTAAAAATTGGTACTCGACCCTCAAGCCAAATACCATCTTCTATTTTGACCAGATGAGCCTTCAGTTTATGGCTCATTTTATTAGTAGCCGCCATCCCAGGCGAGGCTTGGAATCCCTCGTCAACATCAAGCAGCAAGAGGGAGAATTCATCCGAGCTTATGTCAACCGCCTCAATGTAGCTGCTCTAAAAGTTCAGAATCTAGACCAGTCCTTTGCTATGGCCGTACTAAAGGATGGCCTTCAGAAGAACAATCTACTATTTTTCCTGAAGAAGAAGTACCCTAGGGATTTTGTTGATATGCTGGCTCGAGCTGAGGGCTATGTCCAAGCAGAAGAGGTCTTCAAGACTAAGGATAATAAAGCTGCTGGAGAATGGTGAATTGGCAAGCCGAGTAGGCCCATTGAGGATGGAAAGCTCGGTGAAGCTCGACCATGCTCCCAAACTCCCTTTGAGTGCAGGTGAGTCCAAACTCCTCCTTGGGCTCGAAAGCAAGGAAGCTCTGATAGAAGGGCACAGCAGGGTTCTTCGCTTCGAAGGTTCAACAACTATGCCCTCCTCATTGCTCCAAAAACATAAGTACTTATGAAGATCAATGAGCAACTACCTAGGTCGGAGAGGTTGCACTCTCATCCCGACAAGCACAATCTAATAAGTATTACCTCTATCATCGTGACCACAGTCATGATATAGAAGAGTGTATCTAGCTTCAACACAAGATCGATGAGCTCATCAGATGAGGTAGGCTCGATCGATTCCTACGATGTCGGATCAAAAGATAGAAAGATTGATCGAGGGCACTGCCACAGCCAAAACCACCAAGAAGGGAGGAGTAGGAGCTAGATCGACCATCCCTCGGCATCATCAACACCATCTCTCTGGGACTTCGGCGAGGGGAGGTTAGTAGACCAGCAGAACTCGGGAAGAGGTGAAGAACTAAGGAGCCCATTGGTTTCACCAACGAGGATGCCCAAGGAGTTCAATTCCCACATAATGATGTGGTTGTAATCTCTTTAAACATTGCTAACTATGATGTGCACCACATTCTACTAGGTAATGCAAGCTCTACTGATGTTTTATTTTATGATGCTTTCTCAAAAATATCTTTATCTAATAATCATTTAGGACCTAAGAACTCTCCACTGTTAGGCTTCACTAGTGACACCGTGTCAATTGAGGACATAATAACTTTGACTATGGCTATAGGGCAATGCCCAAGATTGGCCAGAGTGCAGGTTGATTTTCTAGTCGTAAAAGCTCTATCTACTTATAACACTATTCTTAGCCAACTTGGTTTGAACGCACTTCAAGTTGTGGTATCAACCTATGACCTAAAGATGAAATTCTCCATGAGTTATGGAATTGGAGAGATTAGGGAAGACCAGGCCTTGGCAAGGCACTATTACTCCATTGCCCCGTAGAAAAACATCCAGCTCGACCTTTGTCCGGTTGATGGGCTGGATGTCCATGACAACCTTACAAAGGAGAAAGACGAGCCTATGGAAGATGTTCTAGGCGTGTCCTTGGATGATGGGAATGCAGAATACACTGGGCAGATCGATTCCAACTTGGGGGATGAGATTCGAGAGCAACTCATCTCCTTCCTTCGAAAGAACGTAGATGCCTTCGCTTGGGTTCTAATAGATATGCCAGGAATCGATCCCGAGATCATAGAACATTGGCTGGCTGCTGATCCTAGGTGTCGGCCAGTAAAAGAGAAGATACGCAGCCATGCTCCAGAGTGGTAGAAAGCAATAGTAGAAGAAGATGACAAGCTCCTCAAGGCTGGATTCATCCAGGAAGTTAACCACCCAAGTTGGATCTCGAACGTGGTGCTCATTAAAAAGGCAAACAATAAGTGGAGGATGTATATAGACTTCAAGAAGCTGAACAAAGCTTGCCCAAAAGATAGCTATCCCCTACTAAGAATTGACCAGTTGGTGGATGCAACCTTGGGCCATGAATTCTTCACCTTCATGGTTGCCTTTTTCGGCTATAACCAAATCCAGATGGAGCCAGAGGATGAGGAGAAAACTACTTTTGTTACTGATTGTGATCTTTACTATTATAGGGTTATGCCTTTTGGACTAAAAAAGGCAGGGGCAACGTACCAGTGCCTGGTTAACAAAATCTTCTGGAAGCAGATCGATCGAAACATGGAGGTGTATGTGGATGGCATACTCATCAAGAGCTGGGCTTTAATAAATCACATCACCGACCTTGAAGAGACCTTCAGCGCACTTAAGAAGTACAAGATGAAGTTGAACCCGACCAAATGCACCTTCGATGTAACCTCAGAGAAGTTCTTGAGATTCATGGTCTCGACACATGGGATTGAGGTGAATCTAGAGAAAATTTGGACTATTCAAGAGATGACCACTCCAAGAACAATCAAAGAAGTTCAGTGCTTGACTAAAAAAGTGGCATCCCTAAACTACTTTGTCTCAAGATCTGTCGAGCGATGCATGTCCTTCTTTCAAGTTCTCAAACAACCAAAGAGCTTATGCTGGATGGCAGAATGCCAACAGGCATTCGAGGAGCTCAAAAATTACCTCAGCTTGCCCTCACTACTAGCAAAGCCTGAGCTTGGAGAAAAATTATTCTTATACATAGCAATCTCCCCAGCAGCCCTAGTGGCGGTCCTGGTCAAGAAGGAAGTGAAAGTGCAGCGACCGATCTACTACATAAGTCGAGTCTGGAGGGATGTAGAGACCAGTTATTCTAAGCTAGAAAAATTGACTTACTCTCTTCTAATTACTGCCAGCAGACTCTGATCTTACTTTTAGGGGTACACCATAACTATCCTCATGAATCAACCAATTAAAGTAGTTCTTCATCGAATGGATACCTCCAGAAGAATTGCAAAATAGACAATCGAGCTTACAGAGTTTGACATCAATTATCGATCTTGGTCATCGATCAAAGCTCAGATATTAGTAGATTTTGTAGTAGAATGCACCATTCTAGATGAAGCTGAGCCTGAACGGTATGAAACTAGCATTCCATAGTTGCAGCCGAGTCCCCCCAAAGACAACGCCGACCTTCTCGAAGGCTCTTAGGCCCTGTACATGGATGGTTCATCCAACGCTACTAGAGCAGGCATGAGGTTGGTCTTAGTTATCCCCGAGGAAGTCATCGTCGAATATGCCTTGCACTTCAAATTTTTCGCAACTAATAATGAGGTCGAATATGAAGATTTGATTGCTGGGTTAAAAATAGCAAAAGAGTTAGAAGTAGACTAGCTCCAAGTCTATAGTGATTTCCAACTGATGGTCAGATAGGTCAGTGGTAGTTATGAAGCTTAGGAGGAAAGCATGATAAAATACCTTAAGAAAGTGAAAAATTTGACTCCGACCTTCAACAGTTTCAGTATTCGACAAATTTTGAGGGCGGAGAATATAAGAGCTGATCTTATATCTAAATTGGCCACTCTAGACCCAATCGAACTACCCAAAGAAGTATTTTTTGAAACCCTAAAGTGTCCAAGCTCAGAGGAGTCGCAGCCTATTATGCAAGTAGAGCACGAACCGAGCTGGATCGATCCGCTAGTTGCCTACCTCAAGGATGGAGCTCTCCCTCATGATCCGAAATAAGCTCAAAAATATAGAAATCAGGCTTTTCGATATGTTCTATATGAAGGCAAGCTGTATAAAAGATCATATTCTCTATCGCTCTTAAGATGTCTCCAACCTTCAGAGGCCGACTTCGCATCATGAAAAGCGCATGAAGGAATTTACGAAAGTCATGTTGGAACCAAATCCTTGTCATAAAGACTACTTTAGTAGGGGTACTATTGATCGACATTATACCATGATTTAATAGAGTATGTCAAGAAATATGACCGCTATCAAAGAAATGTAAACATACAAAGATAACCGACCTCTGAGCTTACTCTACTAAGCGCACCATGGCCATTCGCATAGTGGGGAATCGATATACTTGGCCCCTTACCAATGGCATTTGGACAATGAAAGTTCCTCCTAGTCGCAATCGACTACTTCATCAAATGGGTCAAGGCTAAACCACTGGCAAAAATTACTGAAGCCAAGGTGTAGGACTTCGTCTGAAAGTCAATCATTTGTCGGTTCGATCTACTCCAAACTCTCATAACTAATAATAGAAGATGGTTTGTCGGGATAAGATTTGTCAAATTCTATGAGGATCTGAACATCTCCTACCATTTTACATCAGTCGCCCACCCATAAGCAAATGGAGAAATCAAATTAACAAATAGAATCTTGCTACAAGGTATCAAAGCAAGACTTGAAAGAGCAAAGGAGACTTCGGTAGATGAACTCTATCATGTGCTCTAGGCATATCGAACTATCAAAAGGTTGCCAACTGGGGAGGCCCTATTTGTCATGGCTTTTGGAATAGAAGCAGTCATTCCAATAGAACTCAAACTTCCATCAGCACGAGTCATGGTATTCAATGAGCAGCAAAACTCGTCGAACCTTAGGGCTATCCTCAACTTGTTAGAAGAAAAGTGGGAGAAAGCCCAAGCTTGGATGGCAGCCTATAAGTAAAAGGCCGCTCGCTACTACAATTCAAAAGTCAAAGGCAAGATATTAAAATTGAGGGACTTGGTACTTCGATGAGCGGTTGTCTCATAGCCTCAGAATCAAGGAAAGCTTGCTTCGAATTGTGAAGGTCTATATGAAATAGAAGAGATTATCCAATCCGAAACATATTACCTGAAGGAGCTTGGAGGAGCAACTCTTTCATGGTCTTGGAATTCAGAAAACTTGAGAATATACTACCAGTAGCTTTCCTTCAATAAAACTTTTCTATTTTAACATCACTACTTCTTGATGCAAAAATCATGTAATGACTAATAATTCTTTGAAACAACCTAATGTAGTCCATTAGGAATAGGAGGACGTCATCCTAACATGAGCAAAGTCGAAAGCCTCGTTGAACTAAGATGGGATGAGGAGAGAGGCCCTATCAACGGCCCTAACATGACCCTATAGCCCATTAGAAATAGGAAGAGAATCTCATCCTAACGTGAGCAAAGTCGAAGGCCTCGTTGAACTAAAATGGGATGAGGAGAGAGGCCCTATCAATGGCCCTAACGTGCCTCTACAGTCCATTGGAAATAGGAGGAGAACCTCATCCTAACATGAGCAAAGTCGAAGGCCTTATTGAACTAAGATGGGATGAGGGGAGAGGCCCTATCAATGGCCCTAACGTGCCCCTACAGTCTGTTAGGAGCAGGAGGAGAACCTCATCCTAACATGAGCAAAGTTTAAGATCTCATTAAATTAAGATGGGATGAGGGAGAGGCCCTATCAACAGCCCTAATGTGCCCCTACAGCCCACCAGGAATAGGAAGAGAACTTCATCCTAACGTGAGCAAAGTTGAAGATCTCATCCATTTAAGATGTGATGGAGGGAGAGGCCTCATCCATTTAAGACGGGATGGGAGGAGAGGCTCTGTCAACAATCCTAATGTGCCCCCACAAGCCACGTTAGGAATGGGAGGAGAACCTTGTCCTAACATGAGCAAAAGCCAAGACATCGTTGATGGAAGATGAGAGAAAAGAAGAAGCCCTGTTGACAACTCTTATACATGTTCCTTCTACGACTACCCGACTATGTCAAATGTGAAAAGTTGAACCCCATCTTAGTTCGCAGAAGAGACCCCAATTTGGCATCCACAACGAGCATCTCATTAGAAGACAACACAAAGAAAAGCAAAGTAAAGAAAATGAAGCTGCCAACGAGCATTGAAGTAGTGTAAGGAAAAAATAGCAAAGAAAGGTATAATTTCATTGCATATATACTGAGTATGTTACAAACAGGGCGAAGATCGACAAAATTGATCGCACATAAAAAAAAATGGGAGGAAGGAAAAGGAGGTGAGGTCCTAAGGTGGATCGGGTTCTTCAGACTTTGGGCTATCGACCCCAACCATCACCAAGGCCTCCTCCAGTCTAAAGATCTCCTCCTCAAGTTTCTTCTTCTCATATAGTACTTCAACGTACATTCTATTGGTGTGCTCAAATTTGGCCTCGAGCTCTTGCCGCTTCTTCCTTAGGACTTCGGATTCAGCTTCAGCATCCTTGACAGCTTGATACTCACAGGTCAACTAGAGCTTCAACCGTTGGACTTCGGCCTTCTCCACCTTGATGGCTTCTGAGAGCTCACCGACGCTCCTCCTCAGAGAGGCAATTTCCTCTGACTCATTGCTCCAACTAGCTTGCTGACTGCTATACAACTTCCTCTGGAAGTACCTCGCCTCATCTTTGGCAGCCTTCAGCTCATCTTCAAGCATGAACATCTTCCCTACCCAAGTTATTCGATAGCTATTATACTTGTCCTCAGCATCCTGCATCTGCTTTTGAAGTTGGGAGAATTTTTTCGATCAGTCCCAATCATACCGGGCTTTATTAGTGGATTATGGCGAACTCACTTACAAAAGATGGATCTTTTCATTTGCCTTTTTAAGACCAACATCAAGAGAGCCGATCTTCGTTGTCAGCACCCATGACATGTCGCTCGCATTCTTTCGGAGTCTCGAAGCTCTCCTTTCAAATGCTGAAACTTGTGGAGTCCTTCATGTGCATGTTTCGATGGCGAGTGACCTCTTTGGTCGCCTTCGAAGCATTCTTCCGCGAAGCTTGAAGGTCGTCCTCCAACTTCTTCAATTTCTTTTTTAAGTAGTGGATTTCTTTCTTCAAGCTCTTTATTAAAGGCTTCAGTGGGACCCCCTTAGGTAAGGGGTCGGTGTCGATTGGAGATGGTGGGTTATAAACTTGATTGAGGGGAGGACTCTGGATAACATATGGCATAACACCAATGAGAAGAGAGGTATAGACAGAAGTGAATTTTCTTTTATTTAACTTAAAAATTCTTAGATACAAAGCAAGACAAAAAGAGAATAAAGAAAAGATACAACTACTCGAGGATTTCAACCTCGGAAGGGGTGGCGGACGAAGCTAGAGTGCTCTTGACTGCCTTGGGTCCCTGAGCAGGCTCAGACGCCCTCGCAACAAGTTTGATAGAGGAAAGATTGGCCCCAGTGTTGGACAGTTCTGCTTCTTCGCCGGCATCCTCCTCCTCCCCTAGGAAGCCAAGATCAAGTTCGGAGAACCTTTGGGCCACCATACCCTTGCATAGCTCGAAGCCCTTGATGAACACCTTTTGGCTAAAGGTGATATTCAGATCCTTCATTTCAAGGGAGGTCTTGAACTCCTCAATGGCTCGAGCTGCTACCTCCGAAATGGACTTTGCTAATTGGGCCTCCAACTCAGCGACCTTGAGCCTAGCCTCTTTCTTCTCCTCTTCCTCTAGAGCCAATGCTGCCTTAAGTCCGGTTGAGATGAACTCCTTCTTTCGAAGTGCACTGTGCAGGCTCTCATTTTCCGCCATCTTCCCCTCCACAAGGCACTCAGCTTCAGCAGCCATTGCTTGAAGGTGATTGATCTCGGTCTGAAGGTCTTCCTAGACTTTCAGCACCTCCACCTCCAGGCGATTCACCTTCTTGAGGTTGGCAAGCATGTGGTGGCCCAACTGCCACAAACAGATCATTGTAAGGTGAAGGAAGAAAGGATGAAAAAATGAAAAAAAAGTATGGCAAGATGATTACCCTAAGGACAGTCCTGAGAGACTCCCAGACGAACTGCCTCTAGTCAAGGTCGACCAAACGGTCCACCTCCTCTGGCAGGGCAAACCTGTTAGTTAAATTCTGGATGATGTTCAGGTTACTGAATGGGTCTGCACACTGGTCTTCATTGTTGCTCTGGCTAGGTTCATCCAGACACTCCTTGCGAGCCATGATCACGATGGCGGCTTTTTCCTTTCTCCCCTCCTCTTTGCCGGTAGAAGGATCAGGCACACAATCCCTGGAGGGATGATTCGTAGACTCGGGGGGAAGAGGTTTCCCCTCTACGACGTTAGCATGGGTGGTTGGGATGACATCATCTCCTGGATGGACTTTGGGAGCAATGTCGGCGGCAGTAGGAGCCATAGAATCGGATATGCTGACCTTCACCCATTTTGAGCTCTCGCCCGAGGCCTTTCCCTTCCCTTTCTTCTATATGTAAAGGCTCTTGGTGAGCTTCTCTATGGCATAGGTATCCATTGAAAGAAAAATCATGATCAGCCAAGGTATGCATAAAATTTAATAAGAATCCATACATATGTATCTGCATGCAAGTATGCTTGGTACCAGTAGAGTCGAGAAGACTCAAGCCGAGGTTGAATAAGGTCTGCACCCTCAAAAGCTCGGAGAGATCAGGAGCTTGGTTCGTCTTGATCTTGTTAAAAGACTCAAGGTCGGCACCATCCAAGCTAGGAGCTTGACGAACGGATTATTAGATATGTGTGCCCTTGAAGCCAGGTTGGCTGACACTTGTAATACACTTCTAAGGGCAAAATTATAATTTTTACTATAAATAATAAAATGAGTTATTTTCTATCACAATGTGTATTTAAAAGTGTTTGTGATACATCCCTTGAGTTAATGGCAATGATAGTTCATATTTTCAAGAGTTGAAAATTTAAGACGTGAATTTTCATTATTAACTCATAAAATGCTCTCGACTGTAGGATCATCATGAGGATGGTGATTGATCCAGAAGGTTGGTGTACGATCACTTCTTTAGGATAGATGAGTCTTGAGTCTACGGTATAGAGACACTGGAGCGAGAAGTACTCGTTAGAGAATAAGGGCACTGAGCATGACCACCTCGAGTAGTCATGAGGAAGTCTACCTTCTCATCGATGACTGGCTCGAAGCTGCAGTGGTATGTCTGGTTCTTTGACCTGAGGTGCATTGGCAGTTCACCTTGAGGGTGTTGTAGTTTGACTAAATCATAGCTTGGTCTCCTAGCCATTTAAAACCATGAGGTGTATGTTTGCTATAGTATGTTTATTGTAGGAATTGAATTGCACCAATAAGGGATCTATCTACCTTGGTAGAAGTGGAGCTGCTCTATGATGATCATGAGAATCAAGTCCATAAGCCCATGACCTTGGCAGAGCAAAATAATAGAAAGAGTTTCTATTAGGGTTTTCATGTTGGACTTGAATCGAATGATTAATTCATATGATAGGTATTATGGTTTGATGAGATCACCTTAACCCTAACCCGGTCGGTGCTCAAGATAGAGGAACTTAATCACACAGAAAACTACACTGAGAGGTTCACTTTCAGTTCTGATGGGTTACCACCATATGCTGCTAGGTGTCACTGGTGGATTTTGCGAGCAATTAGAATAATTTAGATGATTGATCGTACTAGTTATCTGAATTAGAAAAGTTCTGATCCATCTAAAGGTATTTCGATGATGTCGATGAAAGAGATCATGACATATCCCATTACCATATGAAATTGAACCTAATTGGATCACACAAACAAGGGTTTGGATCTGGATATCATCAATTGGATTAATCCAGTTCAATTGATTTGAATAAGATTCAATTAAATTCAAGAAAATCATGCTAGCACACGATTGAGCCTAATGTTCTTCTTTAACAATCATTAAAATTTGTCTCGACTGAGACAAATGTGTTAGGTCTCACTCAAAAACTTTTACTTGGTCTAACTGGAGCTTGTCCATGTTAGAAAAAGGTTATCCTAATTTACGAAATAAATTTGAGACAGCACCTATCATTTTCCATCATCTGCTAAATCTCATCTTTGGACTTTGGTCAAATATTGACCTTTAACACTTAGACATCTGCCCATGTGTCATGCACCCATAGGAGAGAACCTAGGGCCTTGTCCCCCTACTAAAATATAGATTGGCAAGGGGTGCATGCCTAGGGAGGCATGCACCCCATGAGGATAAGATTTGGAGTCCCATATAAATGGGACTCCAGTTGCTTCAGGGAATCAAATTAGATGGCGCCAAGAAGATTTGTTTGACCCAGTCTTGGCACCATCTAAGGAGAGTTTTAAGGGACTCTAATCTCATTAGATTAGATGATGTCATCCCACCAATCAAATTTAGATATGATTGCATAAAGGATCATGATTGGCCAGGATGATGTGGCACTGCATGGCATAGCAGAGTCTATATTAACCCTATCTGTGCCTAGAATAGAGAGCTTCTACCTTTAGCCCATGCCATAAAGCTTTTCTCGCTCCACCATGCCATCCTATGGTCCTCTCTTTGCTCTCCATGCCTAAGAGATTTTGGGCATGATTTAGGTGCAATCCAAGCAAGTGAAAGGCGACAGGAAAGGAAGAAGGTAGCACTGCTGTAAGAGACAATGGTTGTTCTTCAAAAGAGTTTTTGAAGACCTTCAAGATCAAATGTAGATCTAATTTTTGAAGGATTGATTGAGAAGAAGAAGATATTCATATCCTACCTGAGTGGATACTGGTAGAGGTCAGGCGCTTGCGTGAATACATCCAAAACCTTAGGCAAATATCGAGATCATCATAAGATAATTGGATTATCCAAAATAAAGGTACAATTAAATTAGATTTAATTTAATTTTTATTTTATTTTATTTTACCAAATAAATAAAATTAGATCTGAAGAGTTTTAGATCTAATTAGGATCTTAGAAGAAAAAAATTTAAAATATCTCTCTTGATCCAATCAGATCTGAACGAACCTGACTCGAAAAATAAGATTTTTTCCTTCAACTAGTATCAGAGCAAGGTTCCAAAATTTATTAGATCTAATTTTAATTTATTTTTAATCTAATAATTAGATGATTTTAGATTTTACATGAGATGTGATTAGATTTAAAATTAAAAAATTAAAAATTAAATAATCTAGATCTAAGATGTATGAGATGCATGACTAGGCTAGGAATAGAATTATTCTATGTGTAGTCTAACATGATCATAATTTTAATTTGATTAATTATAATTTTTAAATTTATTTATTTAATATTTTTTAATATTATAAATATTATAATTAGATCTAGAAAATAAAAAATATATTTATTTAATTTATTCATATGAGATATGATAGATGCATGTTTAGACTAGTTGTAAAATAGTTCTACAAAATTATCTAGAATAAATTTTAATTTGACATGATCAAATTTAAATCTTATTTTTTAAATATTTATGAGATAATTTAGATCTAAAAATATGCATGATATGATTCATGAGATGTATGCAAAACATATTTTTAGTTAGATCAATTTGTATATATGTGATATATGATGTAGATCTAACTAGTTTTGTAGATTTATCATGTTTCTAATTAAGGCATTCCCCTTGGCCGTCCGATCATAAGAATGAAGTAGGGTCTAAAGGCCCTCTCCTTTCATTTGATGGGATGTTCTTATGATGTGTAGGGGTGCTGTGCATACGTCCTTAATCAAAAATCTAAAATTTATTTTCTATAAAATTCTAGATCTTGAAATCCTAGAATTTTATATACATATTTTGTTTATGAAGCCTTAACTTAATTAAAAATTAAGATTATAAAATATATTATGTCTAAAATTAAAAATTTTTAGATCTAAGATATATTCATAAAATTAGGTTCGGGCTTGGGTAGCTCAATTAGGTCCAGCGGTTGATCAAACCAAATCAAGAGTTGGTTAAATGGGATCAAGAGTGCTTAAATTGACTAGCCTAATAGGATTATGTCTACGTCAAGGTTGAGTCACATGAGTGATCGATCAAGTTAAGACCTAATTAGGCTCAGTGATTAGAGTCTGGATTGTAGGCTAACCCGATTGGTTCTGGCTCAACAATTTGGTGTCTAAGGTAAGTTTGGCAGATACGATCGACTGTATTTTAATTGGGAGCTACTCGATTCGAATGCATTCTTATCGAGTTAATTGGGAGCTAACAATCCAAGGTAACCCATGCCATTAGGTTAGTCATAATGATTATGGCTATGTCAAGTCAAGTTTAAATAGACCTAAATCAAATCTTCCTAAGAGAAGATTAAGTCTAAGGTCTTCCACCATCGTAGATGTGCAGGCCCTTCCCGAGGTTGATTGTTCTTGGTTGGTCACAGTGGTTCAATTGCACTGAAAAGATGCAACCATATCTATTAGGCATTGGATGCTACGGGCTGGAGGATGGATTGGGCTCAATATTCTGGATACGATGAGAGACCCAATTAGGAATCCAATCTATGCAAATGGTGGGTCTGACTTAACTAAGGAATGGATCAATATTCTGGGCACAATGAGATTCATGAATTAGAGACCAAGCCTGGCTGGACCATGATTAGAGAATCATTGGACAAGAGTTGTTCACTCATTGGCTAACCCATCACCAATAACTGTTAGTTTCAGTGATGAGTCAGTTTATGGGACTGCACCATCCATTAGAAATCAATAATCATAGAGATTTTTGTATCTCTACAGAGAAAGTGTAGGGATCTGAGAAAATAGTGGGAGCTAATTTGTTTAAAAATCAAACCCCTAAACAAATTGATCAAGTCTTAATTACAAAATCTAACAAAAAACTTTGACTCTCTGTAGAAAAAAGAAAAATATTTGCATCCAACCCACTAGCCTATATCCTGGATACCTATAGACTGACTGAACCCAATTACAAGGATTGGCTCTAGAACTTTAAAATTCTTTTGGGTTCTGAGAAGTTGACTCATATATTGGACCAGAATTCCCCCATCTTTCTAGCTCATCCATCCATTGAACAGAGAGTGTGTCTTGACAAATGGATGAATGAAGATAATAAGGCCAGATACTACATGTTGGGCTCGATGTCTGACGAGCTTCAGCATCAACATAAAGATATCAAGACTACCCGGCAAATGTTGGCTCACCTGCAAAAGTTATTTGGTGAACAGAGTCGTGTAGCCAAATATCAAGTCACTAAACGACTATTTAAGGCTAAAATGCATGATGGGCAGTCAGTCTAAGATCATTGTCTGATGATGATCAAGGACTTGAAAGAGCTTGAGAAGCTTGGAGTGAAGTTAAATCAGGATCTATAGAATGATATAATTCTACAATCCTTGACTGATGCATATGGGCAGTTCATCATGAACCACCATATGCATAAACTTTAAAATAGTCTGACCGAGCTTATGAATATGCTGGTTACTGCTAAGCTTTCTATGAAAGGTTCTAAAGGCTCAATACTTACTATGAAACCGACTTCTTCCAAAAAAAAGTTTTTTAGAAAGAAGAAGAAGTCTGTGATAGAAAAGAAGGTGAAAGGAGGAAAGAAAAAGAAGGCAAAGCAGAAGAAGAAGGCCGCTAATAAAGAAAAGTATTTCCATTATAATACTGACGGCCACTGGAAGCAGAACTATTAGATATGTGTGCCCTAGAAGCTAGAATTGGGTGATACTTGTTATACACTTCTAAGGGCAAAATTATAATTTTGACTATAAATAATAAAATAGATTATTTTCTATCACAATGTGTGTTAGTGTCCGTGATACATTCCTTGAGTTAATGGCAATGATAGTTCTTATTTTTAAGTGTTGAAAATTTAAGACATGAATTTTCATTATTAACTCATAAAATGCTCCTGACCGTAGGATCATCGTGAGGAAGGTGATTGTTCTGGAAGGTCGCTTCTTTATAGTAGATGAGTCTTGAGTCTACGATGTAGAGACATCAGAGCGAGAGTACAAGTACTCATTAGAGAACGAGGGCACTGAGCGTGACCACCTCGAGCAGTCATTAGGAAGTCTACCTTCTCGTCGATGACTGGCTCAAAGCTGCAGTTGTGTGTCTGGTTCTTTGATCTGAGGTGCATCGGTAGTTCACCATGAAGTTGTTATAGTTTGATTGCACCATGACTCGATCTCCTAGACTTTTGAAACCCTGAGGTGTATGTTGGCTATAGTATGTTCATTGTAGGAAATAGATTGCACCAATAGGAAATCTATCTACCATGTTAGATGAGGAGTATCCCTATGATGATCATGAGAATCAAGTCCATAGGCCCATGGCCATGGCAAAGTGAAATAATAGAAAGAGTTTCTATTAAGGTTTTCACATTGGACTTGAATCGAATGATAAATCATATGATGGATATTAGGGTTTGTTGAGATTATCTTAACCCCAATCTAGTCGGAGATCAAGATAGAAGAACTTAATCACACAAGTAACTACACCAAGAGATTTATTTTTAGTTCTGATGCTGCTAGGTGTCACTGATGGATTTTGAGAGCAATTAGAATAATTTGGATGATCAATCATACTAGTTGTCTGAATCAAAAAAGTTCTGATCCATCGGAAGGTATTTCGATGATGTCGATGATAAAGATCACACGTATCTCATTACCATATGGAATTAAACCTAACTGGATCACACAAACATGGGTTTTGATCTGGATATCATCAATTGGACTAACTAGTTCAATTGATTTGAATAAGATTTAATTAGATTCAAGAAAATCATGCTAGCATCCGATTGAGCCTAATGTTCTCCTTTAACATTCATTAAAAGTTGTCTCGACTGAGCCAAATGTGTTTGGACTTACTTAGAAATCTTTACTTGATCTGACTAAAGCCTGTCTAGGTTAGAAAATGGTTGTCTTAATTTTTGAGATAAATTTGAGACAACACCTACCACTTTTCATCACCTGCTAAATCTTGTCTTTTGACTTTGGTCAAACGTTGACCTTTGACACTTAGACATCTGCCCATATGTCATGCACCTATAAGAGGAAAGATGGAGCTTTGTCCCCCTGCTAAAAAGAGGAAAGAAAGGAGGCGCATGCCTAGGGAGGCATGCATCCTAAGATGATGATGCCTGGAGTCCCATATAGATGGGACTCCAGGTTGCTTCATGCATTCTACCTAGGTGGTGGCAAAGATTTATCTTTGACCAATCTTGGTGCCAACTAATGAGGTTCTAGAGGGACTCTAATCTAATTGGATTAGATGATGTCATCCCATCAATCAGATTTAGATCTGATTGCATAAAGAGCTGTGATTGGTCAGGATGATGTGGCACTGCATGGCACAACAGGATCTATATAAATCCTATCTGCACCTAGGATTTAGATCCTTTGCACTTTGCCCATGCCATATATCCCCTCTCCCTCCCTCTCCATGCCTACCTCTAATTCTCTCTCTCCTCTCCATGCCCAAAAGATTTTGGGCTTCAGTTTGGTGCAATCCAAGTAAGAGAAAGACGACGAGAAAGGAAGAAGGCAGCACTACTGCGAGAGACGACACCCGATCTTCAAAAGAAGTTTTGAAGATCTTCAAAATTAGATCCATATCTGATCTTTAGAGAAGTGATAAAGAAGGAGGAGATCTCTAGATCCTATCCAAGTGAATACCGATAGAGGCCAGGCACTTATGTGGCTAGATCCAAAACCTCAAGCAGACATCAGGATCATCATAGGGTAATCAGATTATCCACAATAAGATAAAATTAAATTAGATTTAATTTATCTTTTATTTTATTTTATTTTTTTATTAGATTAATAATATCAGATCTAAAAAGTCTCAGATCTAGTCTAAATTTAGGAGAAATTTTTTGAAATATCTCTCTTGATCCAATCAGATCTAAACGAACCTTATCCAAAAAATTAGGTTTTTCCTTCAACTGGTATCAAAGCCAGGTTTTATTTTTATTAGATCTGATTATAATTTATTTTACTCTAATAATTAGATGATTTTAGATATCACATGAGATGTGATTATATCTAAAATCAAAAAAATTAAAAATTAAATAATTTAGATCTAAGTTGTACAGGATGCATGACTAGTTGTAGAATAGAATTATTCTATGTATAGTCTAGCATGATCATAATTTAATTTGATTAGTTATAACTTTTAGATCTATTTATTTACTATTTTTTGATGTTATAAATATTATAATAAGATCTAAAAAAAAAATTATTTAATTTTGTTCATATGAGATATGATGAATGCATGGTTAGACTAGTTGTAGAATAGTTCTACATAATTATCTAGAATAGATTTTAATTTGATATGATCAATTTAAATTTAATTTTTTAGATGATTATGAGATAATTTAGATCTAAAAATATGCATGATATGATACATGAAGATGTATGCAAAATATGTTTAAGTTAGATCAATTTTTATGTATGAGACATATGATGTAGATCTAACTAGTTTTGTAGTTTTCATATTTTTGATTAAGGTGTTTCCCTTGGCTGTCCAATCATAAGAAAAAAGTAGGGTTTAAATGCCCTCTCCTCCCATTGGATGGGGTGTTATTATGATATGTAGGGGTGCTGTGTGTTCATCCTTAATTAGAAATCTAAAACTTATTTTCTGCAAAATCATAGATCCTAAAATCCTAGGATTTTATTTACATGTTTTGTTTGTGAACCCTAAACTTAATTAAGAATTAAGATTATGAAATATATAAAGTCTAAAAATTAAGAATTTTTAGATTTAAAACATATTCATAAAATTATGTTCGGGCTTAGGTAGCTCAATTAGGTCTAGCGGTTGATCAAACCAAATCAAGAGTTGATTAGATAGGATCAAGAGTGCATAAATTGACCGGCCTAATAGGATTATGTTTGGGTCAAGATCGAATCACATAAGTGATCGATCAAGCTAAGACCTTATTAGGCTCAGTGGTTAGAGTCTGGATTGTAGGCTAACTTGATTATTTCTGGCTTAACAATTTGGTGTCTAAGGTAAGTCTGATAGACATGACCGACTGATTTTTAATTGGGAGCTACTCGACTCGAATGCGTTCTTATCAAATTAATGCCATATCCCTTCCATCGATATCATTTACCTAGCCATATTTGTCATCCCAATCCTGATCTAAGGTGGTTAACAATCCGAGCTAGCCCATGCCACTAGGTTAGTCATAATTGTTATGGCTATTGTAAGTGAAGTTTAAAGAGACCAAAATCAAATCTTCCTAAGAAAAGATAAAGTCTAAGATCTTCCACCATTGTAGATATGCAGGCCCTTCTCGGGGTTGATTGTTCTCGACTGGTCATAGTGGTTCAGTTGCATCGAAAAGATGCAACCATGTCCATTAGGCATTGGATGCTACGGGTTGGAGGATAAATTGGGCTCAATATTTTGGATATGGTGAGAGATCCAATTAGGAATCCAATACGTGCAAATGGTGGGTCTGACTTAACTAGGAAGTGGATCAATATTCTAGGCATGGTGAGATTCATGAATTAGAGACCAAGTTTGGGTGCCCCATGATTAGAGAATCATTAGACAAGAGTTATCCACTCATTGACTAACCCATCACCAATAACTGTTAGGTGAGGTGATGAGTCAGTTGGTGGGACTGCACCATCCATTAGAAATCTATAATCATTAAGATTTTTGCATCTCTACGAAGGGAGTATAAGAATTTGAAAAAATAGTGGAAGCTAATTTATTTGAAAATTAAACCCCTAAATAAATTGGTCAAGTCTTAATTACAATATCAAACTAGAAACTTTGACTCTGTATAGGAAAAGCAAAATGTCTGCATCCAACCCACTAGCACGTATCCTGGATACCCATAGACTGATCAGATTCAATTACAAGAATTGGCTCCTGAACTTTAAAATCATTTTGGATTTCGAGAAGTTAACTCATGTATTGGACCAGGATCCCCCTATCTTACCAGCTCGTCCATCCGCTGAATAGAGAGCGTCTCTTGATAAGTGGATGGACGAAGATAACAAGGCCAGATACTATATGTTGGGCTCGATGTCTGATGAGCTTTAGTGCCAACATGAAGATACCAAGACTGTCCACCAAATGTTGGCTCACCTGCAAGAGATGTTTAGTGAACAGAGTCGCGCAGCCAAATATCAGGTCACTAAACGACTATTCGGGCTAAAATGCATGATGGATAGTCAGTCCAAGATCATTGTCTGATGATGATCAAGGATTTGGAAGAGCTTGAGAAGCTCGGAGTAAAGTTGGACCTGGATCTGTAGAATGATATAATTCTACAATCCTTGACTGATGCATATGGGTAGTTCATCATGAACTATGATATGCATAAACTTCAAAATACTCTAGTCGAGCTTATGAACATGCTGGTTACTGCTGAGCTTTTAATGAAAGATTCTAAAGGCTCGGTATTTGCTATGGAATGGATTTTTTTCAAGAGAAAGTCTTTTGGAAAGAAGAAGAAGTCTATGAAAAAGCAGAAGATAGAAGGAGAAAAAAAAAAGAAGGCAGAGCTAAAGAAGAAGACCGCTGATAAAGGAAAGTATTTCCATTGCAACATTGATGGCCACTGAAATCAAAACTGCCCTACATACCTAGCCACCCTGAAGAATAAGGAGGCAGATCCTTTTGGAGGTATGCTCGTTATTGAATCTAACCTTACGATTTCTTTTGCATCCAATTGAGTGCTTGACTCTGGTTCTAGTGCT
Organism: Cocos nucifera; assembly: GCA_006176705.1. Lineage (NCBI taxonomy): Eukaryota > Viridiplantae > Streptophyta > Magnoliopsida > Arecales > Arecaceae > Cocos > Cocos nucifera. Next base: position 287,441 of record QRFJ01001092.1, on the reverse strand, counting down.
CATTTGTGCACTTCCATGCAGGGTCTTGAGGATAGTAGGAGGTTGAGGGATGGTGAGATGATCCTACATGTTGGAAACAAAGCAAGGATTACTACTGTGGCCATGGGATCCTACCCGCTTCGACTGCCATCTGGTTTAGATTTAGTACTTAAGGATTGTTATTATGTGCATGCAGCAAGCAGGAATTTGATTTCTGTTTCATGTTTAGCACTAGAAGGCTATGTAATTAGTTTTCTTAAGGACCATTGTAACATTTTTTATAAAAAAAATAAAATTGTAAGTGGTTTCCTTATTAACGGTCTTTACCAATTACATATTGATTTATCTACTTTTAATATCGAGCAAAATGTGAATGCCATAAAATCAAAATGACCCAGGGATAGTCCAAATGATAGGTATCTATGGCACCTTAGGCTAGGTCATATAGCAAAAGATAGGGTTAAGAAATTAGAGAAAATTGGACTATTGAGTCCATTGACTTTCGAGTCATATCCAATTTGTGAATCATGTCTCCATGGTAAAATGACTAAACTCCCTTCTATAGGACATGGGGAAAGGGCCATGGATTTACTTGCCCTAGTACATACTGATGTGTGCGACCCATTTGATATGCCGGCTAGAGGTAATTTTGTCTACTTCATAACCTTCACTGATGAATTATCTCGGTATGGGTATGTGTATCTTATAAGACACAAGTCTAAAGCCTTTGAAAAGTTTAAAGAATTCAGACATGAAGTACAAAAGCAAACTGAAAAATCTATTAAGATTCTTCGATCAAATCGAGGAGGTGAATACTTTAGTCAAAAATTTCTAGACTATCTCAAGCAGAATGGTATAGTCTCTTAATGGACTCCACCTAGAACACCTCAACTCAATAGGATTTCAGAATAGAGGAACCAGACCCTATTACATATGGTCCAATCCATGATGAGTTTCACAAACCTTCCTAATTTTTTTTCGGGATATAGTTTGTTAACTGCTATATATTTACTAAATAGGGTTTCTTCTAAAACCATTCCTACCACACCGTATGAGATATGGTATGGTAAGAAACCAAGTCTGAGTGATCTCAGAATTTGAGGTTGTCCAGCTCATGTCAAAAGACAACAAGCGGACACATTAGACTATAGGTCCTTTAGAGCTTGATTCATAGGATATCCTAAAGAATCGTTAGGATATTATTTCTATATTTCAGAAGATCACAATGTGATTGTGAGTCGACATGCCATCTTTCTTGAAAAATAGTTTATCTAAGATGGCAGCATTGGAAAGCAGATCAAGCTAGTGAAGAAAGTCTCCCAAGAGCAAAGAGCTAAGGATCCTTTGGAACCAAATCAGGTTGAGCCAACACAATCACTACCTCCTCCACCTCGAAGATCGAAAAGAATTTTTCATCCTCTTGAGAGGTACTTAGGTACTATTTCAGAAAAAGTAGAGGAAATATTTCTCGTAGGTAATGGAGTTCATGTTGATGATCCTAAAACCTATAACCAGACGATCTCAGATATCGACTCCGAGAAATGGTTAGAGATAATAAAGTCAGAAATTGACTCGATGCACTCAAACCAAGTCTGGACCTTGGTAGATCCACTAGAAGGTATAGTATCTATTGGGTGTAAATGGATCTACAAGAGAAAGATTGGTGTAGATGGAAATGTAAAGACGTTCAAAGCTAGATTAGTGGCAAAAGGTTATAGTCAGCACGAAGATATTGACTATCAGGATACCTTTTCATCAATAGCCATGCTTAAATCCATTCGCACATTGCTTGCTATTGCAGTCTATTTTGATTATGAAATATAGCAAATGGATATGAAAACGGCATTCTTAAATGAATATCTTGAGGAAGATATATATATGGAACAACCGCTGGATTTTACATCTAGTGATACTGATCACAAAGTAAGCAAGCTGCAAAGGTCCACATATGGACTTAAGCAAACATCTCGAAGCTGGAATACTCATTTTAATGGTGTGATCAAAATTTTAGTTTCATCAAGAATGAGGAGGAATCATGTATTTTCAGAAAGGTCAGTGGGAGCACTATTGTATTCTTCGTACTGTATGTGGATGATATCCTCCTTATCGGCAATGATATTCCCATGTTGACTATAGTTAAAATGTGGTTATCCAAAAAATTCTTAATGAAAAATCTAGGAGAAGCATCCTTCATTCTTGGAATCAAAGTCTATAGTGATAGACCGAATAGGATGCTAGGTCTTTCACAGAAGATGTACATAGAAGAAGTGCTAAAGAGGTTTAGCATGGAAAACACCAAGAAGGGATTGGTACCCTTCAGACATGGTATTCATCTCTCCAAAAAAATGTGTTCCAACAAACTAGAGGAGATTGAACGCATGAGCAAGATCTCTTATGCCTTTGCAATAGGGAGCCTCATGTATACCATGTTACATGAAAGGAGAAATCCTGATTTTTCGAGTCAGGTTCGTTCAGATCTGATTGGATCAAGAGAGATATTTCAAAAATTTCTCTTATGAATCTAGATCAGATCTAAGATATTTTAGATCTAATTTTATAGATCTAATAAAAAAATAAAAATAAATTAAATTTGATTTAATTTATACCTTGATGTTGGGTAATCAGATTATTCTTTGATGATCCTGCTGTTTGCCTGAGATTCTAGACTAGCCATGCAAGCACCTAGCCCTACCAATACCACTTGGGCTGGATCTGGAGATCTTCTTCCTTATCATCTCTCTAAATATTAGATCTAGATTTGATTTGGAGGATCTTCAAAACTCCTTTCGAAGATCTGCAGTCGTTTCTGCAACAGTGCTGCCTTCTTCCTTTCTCGTCACCTTTCTCTTACCTGATCGCACCAAACTAGAGCCCAAATCTCCTTGGGCTTGGAGAGGAGAGAGAGGATCAAAAGATGGCATGGAGAAGGAAGAGGGGCAACCTTAGGGCATGGGCTAAGAGAGAACTCTATTAAAGTTAGGCACAGATAGGGTTTATATAGACCCTGCTGTGCCATGCAGTGCCACATCATCCCTGCCAATCACGTTGCTTCGTGCAATCAGATCTAAATTTGATAGATGAGATGACATCACTTGATCCAATCAGATGAGAGCCCCCTCAATTCATCCTTAGATGGTGCCTAAGATTAGTCAAAGTCTATTCCTAGGTGCCACCTAAGTAAAATCCAAGAAGCAACCTGGAGTCCCATTTGTATGGAACTCTAGGCATCCCTATCTATGGGCGCATGCCTCCCTAGGCGTGCACCCCCTTCTTTCCAATTTCTAGTAAGGGGATAAGCTCCTATCTACTCTCCTATGGGTGCATGACATATGGACAGATGTCTAAGTATCAAAGGTCAATGTTTGACCAAAGTCAAAAGATAAGAATTAGCAAGTGATGGAAAATGGCAGGTGTTGTCTTAAATTTATCTCATAAATTAAGACAATCCTTTTTTGACCTGAACAAGCTCAAGTCAGACCAAGTAAATGTATCTGAGTGAGCACAAACACATTTGGCTTAGTCGAGACAACTTTTAATGATAGTAGAAGGAGAACGTTAGGCTCAATCGTGTGCTAGTACGATTTTCTTGAATCTAATTGAATCTTATTCAAATCAATCTGAACTAGATTAGTCCAATTGATGATATCCAGATCCAAACCCTTGTTTGTGTGATCTAGTTAGGTTCAGTTCTGTATGGTAATGGGATACGTCATGATCTCTATCATCGACATCATCAAAACTCCTTTCGATGGATCAGAACTCTTCTGATTCAGACAACTAGAATGATCGGTCATCTAAATCATTCTAATTGCACCCAAAATCCACCAGTGACACCTAGCAGCATATGGTGGAAACCCATCAAAACTGAAAATGAACCTCTCGGTGCAACTACTTGTGTGATTAAGTTCTTCTATCTTGATCTTCGATTAGATTAGGGTTAACGTAAACTCGTCAAATCCTAATTTCTATCATATGATTTAACCATTCAATTCAAGTCGGATGTGAAAATCTTAATAGAAACTCTTTATATTATTTCACTTTGCCATGGCTATGGGCTTATGGACTTGATTCTCATGATTCTCATAGGGCTGCTGCTCATCCACCGAGGTAGATAGATTCCCTGTTGGTGCAATCCAATTTATACAATGAACAAGCTATAGCCAACATATACCTCAGGGTTTCGAATGGCTAGGAGATCGAGTCATGGTGTAGTCAAGCTATAACACCCTCAAGGTGAACCACCGATGCACCTCAGGTCAAAGAACCGACACACCACTGCAACTTCGAGTCAGTTATCGATGAGAAGGTAGACTTCCTTATGATTGCTCGAGGTGGTCATGCTCAATGCCCTCATTCTCTAATGAGTATCTATACTCTCGCTTCAGTGTCTCTATACTATAGACTCAAGATTCATCTACTATAAAGAAGAGATTATACACCAACCTTCCAGATCAATCACCATCCTTATGGTGATTGTATGGTCGGGAGCATTTTATGAGTTAATAAAAAAAAATTCATGTCTTAAATTTTCAACACTTGAAAATATGAATTATCATTATCATTAACTCAAGGGATGTATCACAGACATAAATATACATTTATGATAGAAAATAATCTATTTTATTATTTATAGTCAAAATTATAATTTTGCTCCTAGAAGTGTATTATAAGTGTCAGCCAATTCTGGCTTCTAGGGCACACATATCTAACAAACTACCACTTGACCTAAAGCCAATTGGCTACAAATCTAAGTCCCATCTTCTCAAGGTGGGCTTAGATCTTCAGCTGGCCCAACGGCATTATAAGTGGATCCACCGCATTGTCTGCGGAGTCGACTCTCTTGACCTCGATGTTATCCTTCTCAAGATAATCACGAATGAGGTGGTATCACCGCTCGATGTGCTTGGATTTCTGATGAGACCTCGACTCCTTAGCTAAAGCTATGGAGCTATTGTTATCATAGTATAGAGGAATGGCATCTGATGGCATCACTCCAATCTCTGCGGCAAACTTCTTGTACCAAAATGTCTCCTTTTCAGCTTTTGATGCAGCGATGTATTCTGCTTCCATGGTAGAATCCACTATCATAGTTTGCTTGAAACTCTTCCAATAGACAGCACCACTATTACACACAAACAAACTTCTAGATGTCAACTTTCGATCATCTACATCAAACATAAAATCCGAGTTTGTATATCCAGAGGGACTCTAATCTATTTGGATTAGATGATGTCATCCCACCAATCAAATTTAGACCTGATTGCACAAAGAGCCATGATTGGTCGGGATGATATGGCACTACATGGCGTAACAGGGTCTATATAAATCCTATCTATGCATAGGATTTAGATCCTTTGCCCTTTGCCCATGCCATATATCCCCTCTCCCTCCCTCTCCATGCCTACCTTTGATTCTCTCTCTCCTCTCCACATCCAAATGATTTTGGGCTTCAGTTTGGTGCGATCCAAGTAAGAGAGAGACAACGAGAAAGGAAGAAGGCAGCACTGCTGCGAGAGATGACACCCAATCTTCAAAATAAGTTATGAAGTTCTTCAAAATTAGATCCAGATATGATCTTTGGAGAAGTGATAAGGAAGGAGGAGATCTCTAGATCCTATTCGAGTGGATACCGATAGAGGTCAAGCACTTCCGTGGCTAGATCTAGAACCTCAAGCAAACATTAAGATCATCACAGGGAAATCAGATTACCCACAACAAGATAAAATTAAATTAGGTTTAATTTATCCTTTATTTTATTATATTTTCTTTTATTAGATCAATAATATCAGATCTAAAAAGTCTTAGATCTGATCTAGATCTAAGAGAAAAATTTTTGAAATATCTATCTTGATCCAATCAGATTTGAACGAACCTAACCCAAAAAATTAGATTTTTCCTTCAGGAACTGCCCTACATACCTGGCCACCCTGAAGAATAAGAAGGAAATAGGTCTTTCTGGAGGTATTCTCGTTATTGAATCTAACCTTATGGTTTCTTCTACATCCAGTTGGGTGGTTGACTCTTGTTCTAATGCCCATTTGTGCACTTTCATGTAGGGTCTTGAGGATAGCTAGAGACTGAGGAATGGTGAGATGATCCTACACATCGAAAATGGAGCTGAAGAAAAAACTTAGTTTTTCAAATCAGGTTCGTTTAGATCTGATTGGATCAAAAGAGATATTTCAAAAATTTTTCTCTTGAATCTAGATCAGATCTGAGACTTTTCAGATCTAGTATTATTAATCAAATAAAATAAAATAAAATAAAGAATAAATTAAATATAATTTAATTTTACTTCATCGTGGATAAACTGATTATCCTATGATGATCCTGATATTTGTTTGAGGTGCCCTAAAAGCCATAATTGGCTGACACTTGTAATTCACTTCTAGGGGCAAAATTATAATTTTGACTATAATCAATAAAATGGATTATTTTCTATCACATATATGTATTTAGTGTCTGTGATGCATCCTTTGAGTTAATGATAATGATAATTCATATTTTCAAGAGTTGAAAATTTAAGACATAAATAATCATTATTAACTCATAAAATGCTCCCGACAATAGGATTATCATGAGGATGGTGATTGATCCAGAAGATTGGTGTACAATCGCTTCTTTTTAGTAGGTGAGTCTTGAGTCTATGGTGTGGAGACACCATGGTGAGAGTACAGATACTCGTTAGAGAACGAGGGCACTGAGCGTGACCACCTCAAGTAGTCATTACGAAGTCTATCTTCTCATCAACGACTGACTCGATGCTATAGTGGTGTGTCTGGTTCTTTGATCTAAGGTGCATCAGTGGTTCATTTTGAGGGTGCTATAGTTTGACTATGTTAGATATATGTGCCCTAGAAGCCAGAATTGGCTGACACTTGTAATACACTTCTAGGGGCAAAATTGTAATTTTGACTATAATTAATGAAATGGGTTATTTTCTATCACACATGTGTATTTAGTGTCTGTGATACATCCTTTGAGTTAATGGTAATGATAATTCATATTTTCAAGAGTTGAAAATTTAAGACATGAATAATCATTATTAACTCATAAACAGCTCCCGACCATAGGATCATCACGAGGATGGTGATTGATCCGAAAGGTTGGTGTACAATCGCTTCTCTTTAGTAGATGAGTCTTGAGTCTACGGTGTGGAGACACCGGAGCGAGAGTACAGATACTCGTTAGAGAACGAGGGCACTGAGCGTGACCACCTCGAGTAGTCATTAGGAAGTCTACCTTCTCGTCAATGACTGACTCGATGCTGCAGCAGTGTGTCTGGTTCTTTGACCTGAGATGCATCGGCAGTTCACCTTGAGGGTGTTATAGTTTGACTACACCATTACTCGGTCTCCTAGCCATATGGAACCCTGAGGTGTATGTTGGCTATAGCATGTTCATTGTAGGAACTGGATTGCATCAAGATGGGATCTATCTACCTCGGTGGTAGAGGAGCAGCCCTATGATGATCATGAGAATCAAGTCCAAAAGCCCATGGCCATGGTAGAGTGAAATAATAGAAAGAGTTTCTATTTAGATTTTCACATTGGACTCGAATCGAATGATTACATCATATGACAGAGACTAGGGTTTGACGAGTTCACCTTAACCCTAATCTGATCGGGGCTCAAGAATAGAAGAACTTAATCACATAGGTAGCTGCACCAAGAGGTTCGCATTTCAGCTCTGATGGGTTGCCACCATATACTGCTAGGTGTCACTGGTGGATTTTGGGAGCAATTAGAATGATTTAGATGATCGATCATTCTAGCTGTTCGAATCAGAAGAGTTCTGATCCATCGAAAGGAGTTTCGATGATGTCGATGATAGAGATCATGACATATCCCATTACCATACAGAACTGAACCTAACTGGGTCACACAAACAATGGTTTGAATCTGGTGATCATCAATTGAACTAATCTAGTTCAATTGATCTGAATGAGATTCAATTAGGTTCAAGGAAATCGTGCTAAGCACTCGATTGAACCTAACGTTCTTCTTTTGCTATC
>QRFJ01001092.1:250145-278448 GCA_006176705.1 Cocos nucifera | reverse complement strand
AGGGAGTGTAGGGATCCGAGAAAATAGTGGGAGCTAATTTGTTTAAAAATAAAATCCCTAAACAAATTGGTCAAGTCAAAATTACAGTATCTAACTAGAATCTTTGACTCTCTACAGGAAAATGTCTGCGTCCAACCCATTGGCACGTATCCTGGACACACATAGACTGACTGGACCCAATTATAAAGATTGGCTCAGGAACTACAAAATTATTTTGGGTTTTCAGAGAAGTTAACACATGTTTTGGACCAGGACCCTCCCACCTTACCAGCTCGTCCATCCACTGAACAGAGAGCGTCTCTGGAAAAATGGATTGACGAAGACAATAAGGCCAGATACTACATGTTGGGCTCGATGTCTGATGAGCTCCAGCGCCAACATGAAGATATCGGGACTGCTCGCCAAATGTTGGCTCACCTGCAGGAGATGTTTGGTGAACAGAGTCGCGCAGCCAAATATCAAGTCACAAAATGACTTTTTAAGGCTAAGATGCGTGATGGGCAGTCAGTCCAAGATCACTGTCTGACAATGATCAAGGACATGGAAGAGCTTGAGAAGCTCGGTGTGAAGTTGGACTTGGATCTGCAGAACGATATTATTCTGCAATCCTTGACTGATGCATATGGGCAATTCATCATGAATTACCACATGCATAAACTTCAAAATTCCTTGGCCGAGTTGATGAATATGCTGGTTACCGCTGAGCTTTCTATGAAAGGTTCTAAAGGCTCAGTTCTTGCTATGGAACGGACTTCTTCCAAAAGAAAGTCTTATGGAAAGAAAAAGAAGTCTGTGAAAAAGCAAAAGGTGGAAGGATCAAAGAAGAAGAAGGCAGAGCCGAAGAAAGAAGGCCGATGGCAAAGGAAAGTGTTTCCATTGCAACAGCGACGGCCATTGGAAGCGGAACTGCCCTACTTACCTGGCCACCCTGAAGAACAAGAAGGAAGGTCCTTCTGGAGGTATGCTCGTTATTGAGTCTAACCTTACGGTTTCTTCTGCATCCAGTTGGGTGCTTGACTCTGGTTCTAGTGCTCATCTGTGCACTTCTATGCAGGGTCTTGAGGATAGCAGGAGGCTGAGGGATGGAGACATGATCCTACGCATCGGTAATGGAGCAAGAGTTGCTGCAGTAGCCGTGGGAACATACCCTCTTCGATTACCATCTGGTTTAGACTTAGTTTTAAAAGACTGTTATTATGTGCCTGCAGCTAGCAGGAATTTGATTTCTGTTTCATGCTTAGCACAAGAAGGTTATGTGATTCACCTTCTTTAAGGACCATTGTAACATTCTTTATGAAAGAAATAAAATTGCAAATGGTTTCCTTATTAATGGTCTTTATCAGCTACATATTGATGTACCTATTTTAACTATCGAGCAAAACGTGAATGCCAAACGACCTAGGGATAGTCCAAACGACAGATATCTATGGCACCTGAGATTAGGTCATATAGCAGAAGATAGGATTAACAAATTGGAGAAAAATGGGCTATTGAGTCCATTGACTTTTGAGTCATATCCAACTTGTGAATCTTGTCTTCAAGGCAAAATGACTAAACTCCCTTTTGTTGGACATGGGGAGAGGGCCACAGATCTCCTTGCCCTAGTACATACTGATGTGTGCGGCCCATTTGATGTGCCGGCTAGAGGCAATTTTGTCTACTTCATTACCTTTACCGATGATCTGTCTAGGTATGGGTATGTGTATCTTATGAGACACAAGTCTGAAGCTTTTGAAAAGTTCAAAGAATTCAGACATGAAGTAGAAAAACAAACTGGAAAACCCATTAAGGTTCTTCGATCAGATCGAGGAGGTGAATACCTTAGCCGGGAATTCCTAGACTATCTTAAGGAAAATGGCATAGTCTCTCAATGGACTCCACCAGGAACACCTCAACTCAACGGGGTTTCAGAATGGAGAAATCGGACTCTATTGGATATGGTTCGATCCATGATGAGCTTCACAGACCTCCCTGATTTTCTTTGGGGACACTCATTGTTAACTTCAATCTATTTACTGAATAGGGTTCCCTCTAAAACCGTTCCTACCACACCGTATGAGATATGGCATGGTAAGAAACCAAGTCTGAGTCATCTCAGAATTTGGGGTTGTCCGGCTCATGTCAAAAGACAACAAGCGGACAAGTTAGAGTTTAGGTCCTTTAGAGCTCGATTCATAGGATATCCTAAAGAGTCATTAGGATACTATTTCTACATTCCAGAAGACCACAATGTGATTGTGAGTCGACATGCCATCTTTCTTGAAAAATAGTTTATTCAAGATAGCGGCATTGGAAAGCAGATTAAGCTTGATGAGAAAGTCTCACAAGCAGCAACGAGCTAAGGACCAAGTGGAACCAAATCAGGTTGAGCCAATAAGAACACTACCTCCTCCACCTCGTAGATCGGAAAGAGTTTCCCATCCCCCTGAAAGATACTTAGGTATTATTTCAGAGGATGTAGAGGAAATGTTCCTCGTAGGTAATGGTGCTCATGGTGATGATCCCAAAACCTACAACGAGGCGATATCAGATATCGACTCCGAGAAATGGCTTGAGGCAATGAAGTCAGAAATTGACTCGATGCACTCAAACCAAGTCTGGACCTTGGTAGATCCACCAGAAGGTATAGTACCTATTGGGTGTAAATGGATCTTCAAGAGAAAGATTGGTGCAGATGGGAATGTGGAGACATTCAAGGCTAGACTAGTGGCAAAAGGTTATAGTCAACGTGAAGGCATTGACTATCAGGATACCTTTTCCCAGTAGCTATGCTAAAATCCATCCGCACATTGCTTGCCTGTTGCAGCCTATTTCGATTATGAAATATGGCAAATGGACGTGAAAACGGCATTCCTTAAATGGATATCTTGAGGAAGATATCTATATGGAACAGCCGCTAGGTTTCACATCCAGTGATACTGATCACAAGGTTTGCAAGCTGCAAAGGTCCATATATGGACTTAAGCAAGCATCTCGGAGCTGGAACACTCGTTTCAATGATGTGATCAAAAAGTTTGGTTTCATCAAAAATGAAGAGGAACCATGTGTTTTCAAAAGGGTCAGTGGGAGCGCTGTTGTCTTCCTCGTATTGTACGTGGATGACATCCTCCTTATTGGGAATGATATTCCCATGTTGACATCAGTCAAGATGTGGTTGTCCAAGGAATTCTCCATGAAAGACCTAGGTGAAGCATCCTTTATTCTAGGAATTAAGGTCTATAGGGATAGACCGAATAGGATGCTAGGACTTTCACAGAAGATGTACATAGAGGAAGTACTAAAGAGGTTTAGTATGGAAAACTCTAAGAGGGGATTAATACCCTTCAGACATGGTATTCATCTTTCCAAGAAGATGTGCCCCAGCACACCTGAGGAAATAGAACGCATGAGCAAGATCCCTTATGCTTCTGCAATAGGGAGCCTCATGTATGCCATGCTATGTACACGACCTGATATAGCCCATGCTGTGAGTGTCACAAGCAGATATCAGTCAAATCCAGGTGAAGAACACTGGACTTCTGTGAAATGTATCCTTAAGTACTTGAGAAGAACTAAGGATATGATGTTGGTCTTTGGTAATGGAGAACTCCAAGTCCAGGGATACACAGACTCGGACTTCATGTCCGATATAGATGATCGAAAGTCGACATCTGGAAGTCTGTTTGTGTGCAATGGTGGAGCTGTCAGCTGGAAGAGTTCCAAGCAAACTGTGATAGCAGATTCCACCATGGAAGCAGAATATATAGCTGCATCAGAGGCTGCAAAGGAAGCATTCTGGTACAAGAAGTTTGCTGCAGAAATTGGAGTAATGCCATCAGATGCCATTCCTCTATACTGCGACAACAATGGCGCCATAGCCCTTGCTAAGGAGCCGAGGTCTCACCAGAAATCCAAGCACATTGAGCGGCGATACCACCTCATCCGCGATTACCTCGAGAAAGGTTACGTCGAGGTCAAGAGAGTCAACTCCGCAGATAATGTGGCAGACCCACTTACAAAGCCGTTGGGCCAGCAGAAGATCGAAGCCCACCTTGAGAAGATGGGACTTAGACTTGTAGCCAATTGGCTTTAGGACAAGTGGGAGATTGTTAGATATATGTGCCCTAGAAGCCAGAATTGGCTGACACTTGTAATACACTTCTAGGGGCAAAATTATAATTTTGACTATAATTAATAAAATGGGTTATTTTCTATCACATATGTGTATTTAGTGTCTGTGATACATCCTTTGAGTTAATGGTAATGATAATTCATATTTTCAAGAGTTGAAAATTTAAGACATGAATAATCATTATTAACTCATAAACATGCTCCCGACCATAGGATCATCACGAGGATGGTGATTGATCCGGAAGGTTGGTGTACAATCGCTTCTCTTTAGTAGATGAGTCTTGAGTCTACGGTGTGGAGACACCGGAGCGAGAGTACAGGTACTCGTTAGAGAACGAGGGCACTGAGCGTGACCACCTCGAGTAGTCATTAGGAAGTCTACCTTCTCGTCAATGACTGACTCGATGCTGCAGTAGTGTGTCTGGTTCTTTGACCTGAGATGCATCGGCAGTTCACCTTGAGGGTGTTATAGTTTGACTACACCATTACTCGGTCTCCTAGCCATATGGAACCCTGAGGTGTATGTTGGCTATAGCATGTTCATTGTAGGAACTGGATTGCATCAAGATGGAATCTATCTACCTCGGTGGTAGAGGAGCAGCCCTATGATGATCATGAGAATCAAGTCCAGAAGCCCATGGCCATGGCAGAGTGAAATAATAGAAAGAGTTTCTATTTAGATTTTCACATTGGACTCGAATCGAATGATTACATCATATGACAGAGACTAGGGTTTGACGAGTTTCACCTTAACCCTAATCTGATCGGGGCTCAAGATAGAAGAACTTAATCACACAGGTAGCTGCACCAAGAGGTTCGCATTCAGCTCTGATGGGTTGCCACCATATACTGCTAGGTGTCACTGGTGGATTTTGGGAGCAATTAGAATGATTTAGATGATCGATCATTCTAGCTGTTCGAATCAGAAGAGTTCTGATCCATCGAAAGGAGTTTCGATGATGTCTATGATAGAGATCATGACATATCCCATTACCATACAGAACTGAACCTAACTGGGTCACACAAACAAGGGTTTGAATCTGGTGATCATCAATTGAACTGATCTAGTTCAATTGATCTGAATGAGATTCAATTAGGTTCAAGGAAATCGTGCTAGCACTCGATTGAACCTAACGTTCTTCTTTTACTATCATAAATAAGTTGTCCTGACTGAGCCAAAGGAGTTTGTGCTCAATCAGAGGCCTTCATATGGTCTGACTGGAGGTTGTCCAAGTCAGAAAAGGTTGTCTTATTTTGTAAGACATTACCTGCCATTTTTGGTCACCTGCCATTTCTTGTTCTTTGACTTTGGTCAAAAGTCTACCTTTGACTGGTCAAACGTTGACCATTGACACTTTGACTTTTGACCACATGTCATGCACCTATTGGAGAGCTGGTGGGGGCCTGTCCCCCTGCCAGAACCTGGCAAGGAGAAGGGCGCACGCCAACCCTAGGCGTGAGCCCAAGTTGGAGGCGCCTAGGAGTCCTTGTTGGACAAGGACTCCACCTCCCTTTTGGATTCCAATTCAGAGTTCTACTAAGAATCCAGTTTGACTGGTCTTAGGCACCCTCTAAGGAGGAATCCAGGGGTCTCTATTCCAACCAATCAGATTTAGATCTGATTTCACAAAGGGTTGTGATTGGTTGAGAAGGAAGAGGAGTTGGATCACAAGCTTAGGTCTATAAATAAGACCCTGCGCCCAACCCTAATTCTGAATGCAATTGAATTGAGATTTCCCACGCCCCAAGGCTGCCTCTCCCCTCCTTCTCCATGCCATAGTCTCTTCTCCCCTTGCTCTCCACGTCCAAAAGAGTTTTGGATTTTGGTTGGTGCGATTCAGATCAAAGAAAGGCGATCAAAAGCAAGAAGGCTGCGCTGCTGCAAAAGGACGACTGCTGATCTTCAAAAGGAGTTTTGAAGATCCTCCAGATCAGATCCAGATCTGATTTTTGGAGGATGTGATAGAGAAGAAGAGGATCTCCAGATCCAACCCGAGTGGATACCGGTAGAGGCCAGGCGCTTGCGTGGCTAAGATCCAGAACCTTCCGCTGCAATCAGGATCATCTACAGGGTAATAGGATTACCCAAATCAGGTAAATTAAATTTGATTTAATTTATCTTATTTTATTTTATTTATTAAAATAATAAGAATCAGATCTGAAACAATATCATTGAGATCTTTGATTATTGATCTATCAAAAATAGAATCAAAATTAAATTTGATTTAATTTATCTTATTTTATTTTATTTATTAAAATAATGAATTAGATCTGAAACATATCAAGATCTGATTGGGATCAAGAGAAAAATTTTTGAAATATATCTCTTGATCTGATCAGATCTGGAACGAACCTGGACCGGGAAATCAGGATTTCCCTTCAACTGGTATCAGAGCCATGGTTCTAAATTGTTTAGATCTGATTTTAATTTTATTTTAATTAGAAAATAAAGTGATTTTCAGATGTCACATGAGATGTGATCAGATCTGAAATCAGAAAAATTAAAATTAAATGATTTGGATCTAAGAACATGAAGATATGCATGACTAGTTCTAGAATAGAATAGTTCTATAGAATAGTTTTGCATGTCTTTGATTTAATCTGATTAAATCATATTTTAGATCTTCTTATTTACTATTTTTTGATATTATAAGTGTTATAATAACATCTGATAAACAGCAAATAAAAATTATTTAATTTTAAATATCATATGAGATATGATTGATGCATGACTAGACTAGTTGTAGAATAGTTCTACATAATTGTCTAGATTAGAATTTATTTTGATTAGATCAATTTAAATCTAATTTTTTAGATTATTATGAGATAATTTAGATCTGAAAATATGCATGATTTGATACATGAGATGTATGCAAAATATGCCTTGATTAGATCTAAATTTGTATATGAGATATATGATATAGATCTATACTGTTTTGTAGATTTACATGTTCCTGATTAAGGCGTTCCTCTTGGCCGTCCGGTCATAAGAACGAATGAAGGGTTTAAAGGCCCTCTCTTCCCATTCGATGGGGTGTTCTTATGACGTGTAGGGGTGCTGCGTGTTCGTCCTTAATCAGAAACCCAAAACTTACTTTCTGCAAAACCCTAGATCCTGAAACCCTAGGATTTATTGTGCATATTTTGTTTATGAACCCAACTTAATTAAGAATTAAGTTTATGGAATATTAATTAGGTCTAAAATTGAGAATTTCAGATCTAAGACATATTCATAATACTGGGTTCGGGCTTGGGTAGCTCAATTAGGTCTAAGCGGTTGATCAAACCGAATCAAGAGTTGGTTAGATGGGATCAACAATGCTTAAATTGACCAGCCTAATAGGATTAAGTCTGGGTCAAGATCGAGTCACGATCAAGCAAGACCTAATTAGGCTCAGAGGTTTGAGTCTGGATTGTAGGCTAACCCAATTGGTTCTGACTCAACAATTTGGTGTCTAAGGTAAGTTTGGCACAGACGACCGACTGGTTTTTAATTGGAAGCTACTCGACCTGAATGCGTTCTTGTGCGAGTTAACGGCATATTCCTTCCACCGGTCTCACTTACCTGGCCATATCTGTTGACACAGTTCTGATCTGAGGTGGTCAATAATCCGAGCTGACCCATGCCACTAGGTTAGTCATAATTGTTATGACTAAGCCAAGTCTAGTTTAATGAGACCTGAATCAATTCTCCCTAAGAAAAGATTAAGTCTGAGGTCTTCCACCAGTAGATGGAAGGCCCTTCATGATCTCGGAGTGAAAGCAGTTGTCTCTCGTTGTATGTGGATGACATCCTCCTTATTGAGAATGATATTTTCATATTGACCACAGTTAAAATGTGGTTATCTAAAGAATTTTCCATGAAAGACCTAGGAGAAGCATCCTTTATTCTAGGAATTAAGGTCTATAGATATAGACCGAATAGGATGCTAGGACTTTCACAGAAGATGTACATAGAGGAAGTGCTAAAGTGGTTTAGCATGAAAAACTCTAAGAGGGATTTGGTATCCTTCAGACATGGAATTCATCTTTCCAAGAAGATGTGCCCTATTACACCTGAGGAAATGAAATGCATGAGCAAGATCCCTTATGCTTCAGCAATAGGGAGCCTCATTTATGCCATGTTATGTACACGACCTAATATAGCCCATGCTGTGAGTGTCACGAGCAGATATCAGTCGAATCCAGGTGAAGAACATTGGACTTCTATGAAATGTATTCTAAAGTACTTAAGAAGAACTAAGGATATGTTGTTGGTCTTTGGTAATAGAGAACTCCAAGTCCAGGGGTATATAGACTTGGATTTTATGTTCGATGTAGATGATTGAAAGTCGACATCTGGAAGTCTGTTTGTGTGCAATGGTCGAGCTATCAGTTAAGTTTCAAGTAGACAGTAATAGCAGATTTCATCATGGAAGTAGAATATATTGCTGCATCAGAAGCTGCAAAGGAGACATTCTAGTACAAGAAGTTTGCCACACAGATCGGAGTGATGCCATCGGATGCCATTCCTCTGTACTACAACAACAATGGTGCCACAGCCCTTGCTAAGAAGTCGAGGTCTTATCAAAAATCCAAGCACATCGAATGGTGATACCACCTCATCCACGATTACCTCGAGAAGGATTACATCAAGGTCAAGAGAGTCGACTCTACAAACAATGCGGCGGATCCACTTATAAAGTTGTTGGGCCAGCCGAAGATCGAAGCCCATCTTGAGAAGATGGGACTTAGATTTGTAGCCAATTGTCCTTAAGTCTAGTGGGAATTTGTTAGATATGTGTGCCTTAGAAGCCAGAATTGGCTAACACCAGTAATACACTTCTAGGGATAAAATTATAATTTTGACTATAAATAATAAAATAAATTATTTTCTATCATAAATGTGTATTTAGTATGTATGATACATCCCTTGAGTTAATGGTAATGATAATTCTTATTTTCAAGAGTTAAAAATTTAAGACAAGAATTTTCATTATTAACTCATGAAATGCTCCTGACCGTTGGATCATTATGAGGATGGTGATTGATCCAAAAAGTTGGGGTACAATCGCTACTTTATAGTAGATGAGTCTTGAGTCTATGGTGTGGAGATATCGAAGCGAGAGTACAGGTACTCGTTAGAGAATGAAGGCACTGAGCATGACCACCTCGAGCAATCATAAGGAAGTCTACCTTCTCATCAATGACTGACTCGAAGCTATAGTGGTGTGTCTGGTTCATTGACCTGAGGTGCATCGATAGTTCACCTTAAGGGTGTTATAGTTTGACTACATCATGACTTGGTCTCTTAGCCATTCGGAATCCTGAGGTGTATGTTGGCTATAGCATGTTCATTATAGGAATTGGGTTGCACCAAGAGGGAATCAATCTACCTTGGTGGGTGAGGAGCAGCCCTATGATGAACATGAGAATCAAGTCCATAAGCCCATGGCCATGGCAGAGTAAAATAATAGAAAGAGTTTCTATTAAGATTTTCACATTGGACTTGAATTGAATGATTAAATCATATGATAGAAATTAGGATTCGACGAGTTCACCTTAACCTTAATCTAATTGGGGCTCAAGATAGAAGAACTTAATCACACAAGAAGCTACACCGAGAGGTTCATTTTTAGTTTTGATGGGTTGCCACCATATACTGCTAGGTGTCACTAGTGGATTTTGGGAGCAATAAGAATGATTTAGATGATCGATCATTCTAGTTATCTAAATCAGAAGAGTTCTGATCCATCGAAAGAAGTTTCGATGATATCAATGATAGAGATCGCGACATATCCCATTACCATACAGAACTGAACCTAACTAGGTCACACAAATAAGGGTTTGGATCTGGACATCATCAATTGGACTAATCCAATTCAATTGATTTGAATAAGTTCAATTAGGTTCAAAGAAATCGTGCTAGCACATGATTCAACCTAACATTCTTCTTCTACTATCATTAAAAGTTATCTCGACTGAGCTAAATGTATTTGTGCTTGCTCAGGTACCTATACTAGCTCTGACTGCAGCTTGTCTAGGTCAGAAAAGGATTGTCTTAATTTATGAGATAAATTTAAGACAACACCTGCCATTTTCCATCACCTGCTAATTCTTGTCTTTGACTTTGATCAAACATTGACCTTTGACACTTAGACATCTGCCCATGTGTCATGCACCTATTGGAGAGTAGATAGGGACTTGTCCCCTCGCTAGAAATTAGAAAGGAGGGTGCACACACCTAGGGAGGCATGCATCCATGGATAGGGATGCATGGAGTCCCATACAAATGGGACTCCAGGTTGATTCTTGGTTTCTACTTAGGTGGCCTATAACTATAGACATTGACCAGTCTTAGGCGCCATCTAAGGATGAATTAGGGGGCTCTCATGTAATTGGATCAGGTGATGTCATCCCATCAATCAGATTTAGATCTGATTGCACGAAGCAACGTGATTGGTCGGGATGATGTGGCACTATATGGCGCAGCAGGATCTATATAAACCCTATCTATGCCCAACTTTCATAGAGTTCTCTCTTAGCCCACACCCTAAGGCGTTCCTCTTCCTCCTCCATGCCATCTTCTGATCCTCTCTCTCCTCTCCACATCCAAGGAGAGTTGGGCTTTAGTTTGGTGTGATCCAGGCAAGAAAAAGCTAACGAGAAAGAAAGAAGGCAGCACTGCTGCAGAGATGACTGTAGATTTTCGAAAGGAGTTTTGAAGATCCTACAAATCTGATCTAGATCTAATTTTTGGAGAGGTGATAAAGAAGGAGAAGATCATCAGATCCAGCTCGAGTGGATACTGGTAGAGGTCAGGTGCTTGCATGGCTAGATCTAGAACCTCAAGCAATCAGCAAGATCATCAAAGGATAATCTGATTACCCAGCATCAAGGTATAAATTAAATCAAATTTAATTTATTTTCATTTTATTTATTAGATTTATAAAATTAGATCTAAAATATCTTAGATCTGATTTGGATACATGAAAAAAAATTTTAAAATATCGCTCTTGATCCGATTAAATAAGAAAAAATCTTGATCTGAGAAATCAGGATTTTTTCTTCAAAATCCATTAGTGATACCTAGCAGCATATGATGGCAACCCATCAAAACTGAAAGCAAACCTCTCGATGCAGTTTTCTATGTGATTATGTTCCTCTATCTTGGGCTCTGACCGAATTAGGGTTAAGGTGATCTCGTTAAATCCTAATATCCGTCATATGAATTAATCATTCGATTCAAGTCCAACGTGAAAACCCAAATAGAAACTCTTTCTATTATTTAACTCTATCATGGCCATGGGCTTATGGACTTGATTCTCATGATCATCATAGGGTTGCTCCTCTTCTACCGAGGTAGATAGATCACTTATTAGTGCAATCCAATTCCTATAATGAACATGCTATAGCCAACATACACCTCATGATTTCGAATGGCTAGGAGACCAAGTTATGGTGTAGTCAAACTACAATACCCTCAAGATGAACTACCGATGCACCTTAGGTCAAAGAACCAGACAACCACTATATCCTCCAGCCAGTCATTGATGAGAAGGTAAACTTCCTCATGACTACTCGAAGTGGTCATGCTCAGTGCCCTTATTCTCTAACGAGTACCTGTACTCTCACTCCGGTGTCTTACACCATAGACTCAAGATTCATCTATTCTAAAGAAGCAATCGTACACCAACCTTTCGAATCAATCACCATCCTTATGATGATCCTTTGGTA
Organism: Cocos nucifera; assembly: GCA_006176705.1. Classification (NCBI taxonomy): domain Eukaryota; kingdom Viridiplantae; phylum Streptophyta; class Magnoliopsida; order Arecales; family Arecaceae; genus Cocos; species Cocos nucifera. Next base: position 266,622 of record QRFJ01001092.1, on the reverse strand, counting down.
GGAAGCATTTTATGAGTTAATAATGAAAATTCATATCTTAAATTTTCAACTGTTGAAAATATGAGCTATCATTGCCATTAACTCAATGGATGTATCATAGACACTTTCAAATACACATTATGTTTGAAAATAATCCATTATATTATTTATAGTCAAAATTATAATTTTTCCCTTAGAAGTGTATTACAAGTGTCAGCCAATCTGGCTTCAAGGGCATACATATCTAACAAACTTTCACTTATCCTAAAGCCAATTGGCTACAAATCTAAGTCCCATCTTCTCAAAGTGGGCTTCGATCTTCTACTAGTCCAATGGTTTTGTGAGTGAATCTACCGCATTATCTGTAGAGTCGACTCTCTTGACCTCAATGTAATCTTTCTTGAGGTAATCGAGGATGAGGTGGTATCACCGCTCGATGTGCTTGAATTTTTTGTGAGACCTCGGCTCCTTAGCTAGAGCTATGGCACTATTATTATTGCAGTATAGAGAAATGGCATTCGATGGCATCACTTCAATCTCTACGGCAAACTTCTTGTATCAAAATACCTCCTTCATAGCTTCTAATGCAGCAATATACTCTGCTTCTAAGGTGGAATCTGCTGTTAGTGTCTACTTGGAACTCTTCCAACTAACAGCACCACCATTACACACAAATAGACTCCCAGATGTCGACTTTTGATCATCTATATCGGACATAAAATTCGAGTCTGTGTACCCCTAGACTTGGAGTTCTCCATTACCAAAAACCAACAACATATCCTTAGTTCTTCTTAGGTATTTAAGGATACATTTCATAGAAGTTCAGTATTCTTCATCTGGATTCGACTAATATCTACTCGTGACACTCACAGCATGGGCTATATCAGGTTGTGTATATAACATGGCATACATGAGGCTCCCTATTGCTGAAGCATAAAGGAACCTGCTCATGCATTCAATCTTCTCAAATATATTGGGATACATTTTCTTGGAGAGATGAATACCATGTCTAAAGGATACCAATCCCCTCTTTGAGTTTTCCATGCTAAACCTCTTTAATACTTCCTCTACGTACATCTTCTATGAATAACCTAGCATCCTATTCGGTCTATCTTTATAGACCTTAATTCCTAGAATGAAGGATGCTTCTCCTAGGTCTTTCATGGAGAACTCTTTAGATAACCATATTTTAACAATAGTCAACATGAGAATATCATTCCTAATAAGGAGGATATCATCCACGTACAGTACGAGGAAGACAATAGCGCTCCCACTGATCCTTTTGAAAATACATGGTTCCTCCTCATTCTTGATGAAATAAAATAATTTGATCACATCATTAAAATGAGTATTCCAACTCCCAGATGCTTGCTTAAGTCCATATATGGATCTTTGCAGCTTGCATACTTTGTGATCAGCATCACTGGATGTGAAACCTAGCTGCTATTTCATTTAGATATCTTCCTCAAGGTATCCATTTAAGAACATCATTTTCACGTTCATTTGCCATATTTCATAATCGAAATAGGTTGCAATAGCAAGCAATGTACGGATGGATTTTAGCATAGCTACTGGCAAAAAGGTATCCTGATAGTCAATGCCTTCACACTGACTATACCCTTTTGCCACTAATCTAGCTTTGAATATCTCCATATTCTCATCTGCACCAATCTTTCTCTTGTAGATCCATTTACACCCAATAGGTACTATACCTTCTGGTGGATCTACCAAAGTCTAGACTTAGTTTGAGTGCATCGAGTTAATTTCTGACTTCATTACCTCTAACCATTTTCCAGAGTCAATATTAGATATCACCTCGTCATAGGTTTTGGGATCATCACCATGAACCTCATTACCTACAAGGAATATTTTTTTTACTTTCTCTAAAATAGTACCTAAGTACCTCTTAGGTGGATGGGAAACCTTTTTTGATCTACGAGGTGGAGGAGGTAGTGATTGTATTGGCTCAACCAGATTTGGTTCCATAGGATCCTTAGCTCGTTGCTCTTGTGAGACTTTCTGCTCGAGCTTGATCTGCTTTTCAATGCTGTCATCTTGATTAAACTATTTTTCAAAAAAAATGGCATGCCAACTCACAATCACATTGTGATCTTCTAGAATATAAAAATAATATTCTAATGAGTCTTTAGGATATCCTATAAATTGAGATCTGAAGGACTTATAGTGTAACTTATCCGCTTGTTGTCTTTTGACATGAGCCGGACAACCCCAAATTTTAAGAGAACTTAGACTTGGTTTCTTACCATGTTATATCTCATACTGTGTGGTAGGAATGGTTTTAGAGGAAACCCTATTCAGTAAATATATAGTAGTTAATAGACTATGTCCCCAAAAAAAATCAGGAAGGTCTGTGAAGCTCATCATGGATTGAACCATATCTAATAGGGTTCGATTCCTTCATTCCGAAATTTCATTGAGTTAAGGTGGTCTAGGTGGAGTCCATTGAAAGACTATGCCACATTGCTTATGATAGTCCAGGAATTTTCAACTAAGGTATTCACCTCCTCCATCTGATCGAAGAACCTTAATAAGTTTTTTAGTTTGCTTTTCAACTTCATGTGTGAATTCCTTAAACCTTTCAAAGGCTTTAGACTTGTGTCTCATAAGATACACATACCCATATCAAGATAAATCATAGGTAAAGGTTATGAAGTAGTAAAAGTTGCCACTACCTGACAGATCAAAAGGGCCGCACACATCATTATGTACTTGGGCAAGTAGATCCACGGCCCTTTCCCCATATCCTATAAAAGGGACCTTAGTCATTTTGCCATGAAGACATGATTCACAAATTGGATATGACTCGAAAGTCAACGGACTCAATAGCCTGGTTTTCTTCAATTTGTTAACCCTATCTTCTACTATATGACTTAGCCTTAGGTGCCATAGATACCTATTATTTGGACTATCCCTCGATCATTTCGATCTTATGGCATTCACATTTTGCTCGATATTAAAGATGGATACATCAATATGTAACTAGTAGAGATTGTGAATAAGGAAATCACTTGTAATTTTATTTTTTTTATAAATAATATTACAATGGTCCTTAAGAAAACTAATTACACAGCCTTCTTGTGCTAAACATGAAATAGAAATCAAATTCATGCTTGCAGTAGGCACATAATAACTATCCCTAAGTACTAAATCTAAGCTAGATGGTAGTCGAAGATGATAGGTTCCCATAGCCACAGCAGCAACACTTGCTCCTGTTAGATATGTGTGCCCTAGAAGCCAAAATTGGCTGACAATTGTTATACACTTATAGGAGCAAAATTATAATTTTGATTATAAAGAATAAAATAGATTATTTTCTATCACAATGTGTATTTAGTGTCGGTGATACATCCCTTGAGTTAATGGCAATGATAGTTCTTATTTTCAAGAGTTGAAAATTTAAGACATGAATTTTCATTATTTACTCTTAAAATGCTTCTGATCGTAGGATCATCATAAGGATGGTGATTGATCCGAATGGTTGGTGTACAATTGCTTCTTTATAGTAGATGAGTCTTGAGTCTACGGTGTAGAGATACTAGAGTGAGAGTATAGGTACTCGTTAGAGAACGAGGACACTAAGCGTGACCACCTCGAGTAGTCATTAGGAAGTCTACCTTCTCATCAATGACTGGCTCGAAGCTGCAGTTATGTGTCTAGTTCTTTGACCTGAGGTGCATCAGTAGTTCACCTTGATGGTGTTATAGTTTGATAACACCATGACTCGATCTCCTAGCCATATGGAACCCTGAGGAGTATGTTGGCTATAGCATGTTCATTGTAGGAATTGGATTGCACGAATAGGGAATCTATCTACCTCGATAGATGAGGAGTAGCCCTATGATGATCATGAGAATCAAGTTCATAAACACATGGCCATGACAAAATGAAATAATAGAAAGAGTTTCTATTAAGGTTTTCACATTGGACTTGAATCGAATAATTAATCATATGATGGATATTAAGGTTCGACAAGATTACCTTAACCTCAATCCAGTCAGGGCTCAAGATAGAAGAACTTAATCACAAAGGTAACTGCACTGAGAGATTCATTTTCAATTTTGATGGGTTGCCACCATATGTTGCTAGGTGTCACTGATGGATTTTGAGAGTAATTAGAATGATTTAGATGATCAATCATACTAGTTGTTTGAATCAAAAAAGTTTTGATCCTTCAAAAGATGTTTTGATAATATCGATGATAGAGATCGCAACATATCTCATTACCATATCAAACTAAACCTAACTGGATCATAGAAATAAGGGTTTTGATCTAGATATCATCAATTGGACTAATCAAGTTCAATTGATTTGAATTAGATTCAATTAGGTTCAAGAAAATCGTACTAGCACATGATTGATCCTAATGTTCTCCTTTAATTATCATTAAAGTTTATCTTGACTGAGCCAAATGTGTCTAGCCTCACTCAGGTACCTTTACTTGATTTGACTAGAGTTTGTCTAGGTCAGAAAAGGATTCTCTTAATTTATGAGATGAATTTGAGACAATACCTATCATTTTCCATCACCTGCTAAATCTTGCTTCGGACATTTGGTCAAACATTGATCATTGATACTTAGACATTTGCCCATGTGTCAAGCCATCATAGGAGAGAGTTCTTGGACCAGTCCACCTACTAAAAAGTAGATGGATAAGGGGTGCATGCCTAGGGAGGCGTGTGTCCATCGATAAAGCATTTGGAGTCCCATACAGATGGGACTCTAGTTGCTTCGGGGATTCTACTTAAATGGTGCCTAGAAGACTGCTTTGATCCAGTCTTGGCACTATCTAATAATGATTTAGAGGGTCTCTCATCTGATTGAATTAGATGATGTCATTCCACCAATCAGATTTAGATCTGATTGCATAAAAAATCATAATTGGCCGAGATGATGTGGCACTGCATGGCGCAACAGGGTCAATAAAAACCCTATCTGCGCCAAGATCAAAGAAGCTTCACCCGTTGCCCATGCCACAAGGTTGCCCCTCTTCCTCCTCCATGCCACCTTTAGGTGTTCTCTCTCCTATCCATGCCCAAGAATTTTTGGGCACATATTTGGTGCGCTCTAAGCAAGAGAAAGGCGACAGGAAAAGGAAGAAGACAGCACTGCTGCAAGAGATAACTCACATCTTCGAAAGGAGTTTTGAAGATCTTCAAAATCAGATCCATATCTAATTTTTGGTGAAGTGATAAAGAAAGAGGAGATCTCTAGATCCTACCTGAGTAGATACCGGTAGAGGTGAAGCACTTGCATGGCTAGATCCAGAACCTCAGGCAGACATCAGGATCATCATAGGGTAATCAGATTATCTATAATAAGATAAAATTAAATTAGATTTAATTTATTCTTTATTTTATTTTATTTCATTTTATTAGATCAATAATATTAGATCTAAAAAGTCTTAGATCTGATCTAGATCTAAGAAAATTTTTTTTGAAATATTTCTCTTGATTCAATCAGATCTGAACGAACTTGACCCGAAAAACTAGATTTTTTCTTCAATTGGTATCAGAGCTAGGTTGCATTTTCCATTAGATCTGATTTTATTTTAATTTGGATCTAATAATTTGATGATTTTAGATGTCACATTAGATGTGATTAGGTCTAAAATCAAAAATTAAAAAAATTAAATAATTTAGTTCTAAGATGTATGAAGATATGCATGACTAGTTCTAGAATAGAATTAGTTCTATAGAATAGTCTTAGCATGATCTTTAATTTAATTTGATTAAGTTATAATTTTAGATCTATTTATTTACTATTTTTTGATATTATAAATATTATAATAACATCTAAAAAATATAAATAAAAATTATTTAATTTTAAATATCATATGAGATATGATGATGCATGTCTAGACTAGTTGTAGAATAGTTCTACATAATTATCTAGATTAGAATTTATTTTGATTAGATCAATTTAAATCTAATTTTTTAGATTATTATGAGATAATTTAGATCTGAAAATATGCATGATTTGATACATGAGATGTATGCAAAATATGTTTATGATTAGATCTAATTTTTTATATATGAGATATATGATATAGATCTAACTAGTTTTGTAGTTTTACATGTTCCTGATTAAGGCGTTCCTCTTGGCCGTCCGGTCATAAGAACGAAGAAGGATTTTAAAGGCCCTCTCCTTCCATTCGATGGGGTGTTCTTATGATGTGTAGGGGTGCTGCGTGTTCGTCCTTAATCAGAAATCCAAAACTTACTTTCTGCAAAACCCTAGATCCTGAAACCCTAGGATTTATTGTGCATATTTTGTTTATGAACCCTAAACTTAATTAAGAATTAAGATTATGGAAATATTAATTAGGTCTAAAATTGAGAATTTTTAGATCTAAGACATATTCATAATACTGGGTTCGGGCTTGGGTAGCTCAATTAGGTCTAAGCGGTTGATCAAACCGAATCAAGAGTTGGTTAGATGGGATCAACAATGCTTAAATTGACCAGCCTAATAGGATTAAGTCTGGGTCAAGATCGAATCACATGAGTGATCGATCAAGCAAGACCTAATTAGGCTCAGAGGTTTAGAGTCTGGATTGTAGGCTAAACCCAATTGGTTCTGACTCAACAATTTGGTGTCTAAGGTAAGTTTGGCACATACGACCGACTGGATTTTTAATTGGAAGCTACTCGACCTGAATGCGTTCTTATACGAGTTAATGGCATATTCCTTCCACCGGTCTCACTTACCTGGCCATATCTGTTGATCACAGTCTCTGATCTGAGGTGGTCAATAATCCGAGCTAACCCATGCCACTAGGTTAGTCATAATTGTTATGACTATGCCAAGTCTAGTTTAATGAGACCTGAATCAATTCTTCCTAAGAAAAGATTAAGTCTGAGGTCTTCCACCATTGTAGATGTGCGGGCCCTTCCCGGGGTTGATTGTTCTCGGCTGGATACAGTGGCTCAGTTGCATTGGAAAGATGCAACCATGTCTATTAGGCATTGGATGCTATGGGCTGGAGGATGAGTTGGGCTCAATATTTTGGATATGGTGAGAGACTCAATTAGGAATCCAGTCTATGCAAATGGTGGGTCTGACTTAACTAAGGAGTGGATCAATATTCTGAGCATGGTGAGATTCATGAATTAGAGACCAAGTTTGGGTGCACCATGATTAGAGAATCATTGGACAAGAGTTATCCACTCATTGGCTAACCCATCACCAATAACTGTTATGTGAGGTGATGAGTCCGTTAGTGGGACTGCATCACCCATTAGAAATTTATAATGATGGCAATTTTTGCATCTTTATAGAGAGAGTGTAGGGATTCGAGAAAATAGTGGAAGCTAATTTATTTAAAAATTAAACTCTTAAATAAATTGGTCATATCTTAATTATAATATCTAACTAGAAACTTTGACTCTCTACAGGAAAAGCAAAATATCTGCATCCAACCCACTAGCATGTATCCTAGACACCCATAGACTGATCGGATCCAATTACAAGGATTGACTCCAAAACTTCAAAATTATTTTAGATTTTGAGAAGTTAACTTATGTATTGGATCAAGATCCTCCGACCTTATCAGCTCATCCATCCACTGAACAGATAGCATCTCTTGACAAGTGGATGGATGAAGATAACAAGGCCAGATACTATATGTTCGACTCGATGTCAGATGAGCTTCAACACCAACATGAAGATATCAAGACTGCCCTCCAAATATTGGCTCACCTACAAGAGATGTTTGGTGAACAGAGTCGTGTAGCCAAATATCAAGTCACTAAACCACTATTCAAGGCTAAAATGCATGATAGGCTGTCAGTCTAAGATAATTATTTGATGATGATCAAGAATTTGGAAGAGCTTGAGAAGTTTGGAGTGAAGTTGCATCTAAATCTGTAGAATGATATAATTCTACAATTCTTGACTGATATATATGGGCAGTTCATCATGAACTATCATATGCATAAACTTTAAAATACTCTGACCGAGCTTATGAACATGCTGGTTACTGCTGAGCTTTCAATGAAAGGTTCTAAAGACTCAGTATTTACTATAAAATGGACTTCTTCTAAGAAAAAGTCTTTTAAAAAGAAGAAGAAGTCTGTGAAAAGGCAGAAGGTAGAAGGAGGAAAGAAAAAAAATGCATAGTTAAAGAAAAAGGCCGCTGAAAAATGAAAGTATTTCCATTGCAAAACTGATGGCCACTGGAAGCGGAATTGCCCTACATACTTGGCCACCCTGAAGAATAAGGAGGCAGGTCCTTCTAGAGGTATGCACGTTATTGAATCTAACCTTATGGTTTCTTCTGCATCCAGTTGAGTGCTTGACTCTGGTTCTAGTGCCCATTTATGCACTTTCATGCAAGATCTTGGGGATAGCAGGAGGCTGAGGGATGGTGAGATGATCCTACGTGATGCGTGCTAATTTATAGCTATGGCAAGTGCATCAGTCGATCAAGTAATAAAGTGAATGAGTAGAGTATCGTCCCTAGAGGATTAGAAAATAAGTACTGAAAAGCTCTTTCCTATGCTTTATTTAGAAGATCGATTTATGAGAATAAGAAATTAAGGAAAATAAAAAAAATAATTAAAAATTTTTAATTAAATAGAGAGAGTGTAAATTATTAGGATTTTAAATTCAAGAGCAATGGATTACTAAGGCAATCGGTTCACCAACTCAGTCAATACAATATTCAGGTTTTTAGATTAATTTTATTTCATGTGACGGTGGAGTCTCCTAATTTATTCACTATCCTTTGGTCCAGGCATAGCAAAACTATTAATATTTATTAATTACCCTTTGGTCCAGGTGTAATTTAAATAAATATTAATGCATTAGGTTTTGTGAAACCCTCTAATTAAAATACGCTGCGTCCAAAGCGCACTAAAATTTCCGCATGCATATGAATTCTAATTTGATTCATAATACAAGGTATATAATCAAGAAGCATTAACATAGATGTACTTGGTCCGTAACATCTATGTTCATCAGATCAATTAGAAGATGGCCAGTAATCTAAAAGCATTAAGATCAGATTTATATACTCCTCATGAATAAAATTTAAAAATAAATCACACTGAATATTGCATCAAAAGAGTGGCTACACCTTAGCCTTAGTAAAATAAAATTTAGTTCATGATAACAAATTCAAAAATAGCAAATAAAATAAAAAGCATGAGAGAAATTAGACTGTTTGATTGCTGAAATTGATTGTCTGCTGCTCTTGATGTGGAGAACTTGGCGAAGAAGAAGAGGCTCCTTGATCGATGTCTTGATCGTCGAAGAAAAATCAAAAATCCTTTTTTGATTTTCTCACAAATCACTTTTCTTTTATCTCTCTCCTCTCTCTTTCTCTCTCTCTTTCTCTCTCTCTCTCTCCCCATCTCTCTCTAATCTCTCTTCTTTTTTTTTTTATTTCATGGCAACAGGCTTTTTTATAGATGAAGAGTTTGATTTCCCCTTAAAATCCATCAAAAATTAGGTTTAAGGACTCCTAAATCAACTCAAATTAAGATCTGGATAATTCTGCCCGTTAGATCTTGATCAAACGGTCCAAAAACCACTCAAAAAGCCCTTAAAATAACCCAGATCAAGTCGGATTTAATATCAGCCGTTGGATCATCCATTGGATCGAATCTGGGCCGTCCGATCGCGTTGAAAGAAGCCTTCAGATCTTATAGTTTTAACGTCGGGATGAATCTCAGCCGTTGGATCTCGATCGGGAGCTATGGATGCCGTCCATCAGCGCCTTCTTCTCGTCCGTCCGATCAAGCTTCAGTGAAAACCGCCCGTTGGATCAGCCAGAATTCCCAAATTGCCCTCCGTGGACCGTGCGCGAGCCCGGTGTTGCATGGACCGCCGCATTCTTCAACCAATCAGCGCAATCAGCGCACTCTTTATGCTGTGAAATTCTCGAATTACCCTTCAGATGGTCCACCGTGCGCCGCGAAAAATGCTGACGTCATCCTGACGTCAGCGTTGCGTCTTTTTTTTTTTTTTTTGAAATTCGATTCTGGGCTCGTTTGAAGTCCGTTTTGCCTGAAATTTTTTTCATCTGAACCAGAAAAATAAGATCTTCACATTGGTGGCCTTCTTTCCTACATAAGATTAATAAAAGTATCAATTTCTAATAAAATAGATTAATTTATTTTATAATTTAATACTTTTATTAGTATATTTTTACCACTTATCACACCCCCCAACTTAGTCATTGCTAGTCCCTTAGCAATGTTTTATTTAATACCATATTTCAATAAGATTATCCATCACAAGATAAAATCTAGGATTAAAGGTCAAAAAGTTTAGAAAATACTGCTAACTAAGCATTGAGCTTCAGAAGCAAATTTTTCAGTCAATACAATTAAAAACTTTCTTAGAGTACATCAAAGATCTATAGCACTTGTGTTCGTGATGACTAACTTTAGCATTTCAGTATTAAATTAAAAGAACAAAAGTATCCTCTCTTATCACCTATTTTGGTCAATTTTCTATACATTCTCAATTTTATACTCATGAATTAAGGTAGCTTTCACACTGCCTTTTCTTTTCTTTTTTTTTTTTTTTTTTTTTTTTACTGTGCTGAGCATCCTGGCCTTTCCTTCACCATTTTACGTGAATTTTCACACTTGACCTAGGTGCAGAGACCCAGTTACTAGGCTTTGGGCAATCCACATATACTCTATCTTTTGCACTTTATTTATAGGCAGGTAGCTCTTTCCTTAAATTCAAGTTTCTTTGATTAGAATGTATATTAATTACCAATTTTTAGTGATAATTGAATCCTCAGTTGGACCTTATAATCAATACCTACTTTGCCTTGTTAGTGTGCATGTGCAATAAAAAGTGCTAATAATCTTTTAATGACCTAAGTAGGCTGCTAAAAGTTGACCAACTAATCTACTTCTTTAACTCATTACATTCATTAGCAAATAATTCTATCTTTTATCACTTATCCAGTTTATCTTGCTCAAGATTTTCTTCTTGACACATGATTTTTTTTTTTTTAATTAATTATTCTACATTGTCTTAAAGGAGAAAGAAAAATAAAGGATGTAATAAAGGATAGGAAGGAATACACCTGATTTGGTTCAGTCTGGTTCTTTGGAGCTTTGAAATTTTGCTTGAGTTCTCATTGATTTTTCTGCAAAATTGAAAATACACACCAGAGCAGTAAAAGAGCAACAACAAATTACTGAAAAATAAAAGAAAAGAAAAATGATCAAAACTAAAAAGAAAAGAAACAACCTATCTAGTAGTTCTGATTTATAGTCTTCAGCTTGACTTTCTTTAAGTTCTAAAGTGGATCAATCCTGGTGCCACTTCAATTGGAATACTTTCATGTTTGATCGAGTCCTTCTTTCAATTTGACATTGCTCGCTTTTATAGTCTCAAACCTATTTTCTACAGAATTCTCATATAATGGATTGTCAATAATGTCAATTAGAAAACAAGTTTGATTATCATCAATATGTTTAGTATCTTTGAAAACATTAAAAGTAACTTGTTCATCTTGGACTCTAAGAATTAATTTTTCTTGTTGAACATCTATTAAAGCTCCTCCAGTAGCTAAAAAGGGTCTCCCTAAAATAAGGGGTACATCATAATCTTCTTCCATATCAAGAACAATAAAATCAACAGGAAAAAATAAACTTGTTTACCTTTACCAAGACATCCTCCACTATACCTCTTGGATATTTAATGGATCTATCGGCTAATTGAAGAGTAATAGTGGTAGGCTTTGGTTCTCCTAGACCCAGCTTTCTGAAAATAGAAAAAGGCATGAGATTAATGCTTGCTCCTAAATCACATAAAACTTTATCAAAACTACAATCACCAATAATGCAGGGGATAGTAAAACTCCCTGGATCTTTTAACTTCTGTGGTAATTTATTTTGAAGTATTGCTGAGCATTCTTCATTCAAATTTATTCTCTCATGCTCCTTCAGCTTTTTCTTATTTGTTAAGATTTCTTTGAGAAACTTGGCATACCTGGGCATTTGAGTAATAGCATCTACAAAAGGAATATTAATATGTAAATTCTTTAAAATTTTGAAAAAGTTAGAAAATTTCTTATCTGGATGCTGTATTTGTCTCTCTGGGAATGGTAGTGGCGGCACGTAGGGCTTCACATTTGGATCAGCAAACCGTATACCTGGAGACCATCCATCTGCTGGTTGTTTTGGTGACTGACGAATTTTGAGTTGATGGTTCCTTATTTGTAGTTGGCTCTTCAGTCTCTTTCTTCTGATGTGGCTCCTCCAGCTTTGTACCACTTCTTAGGGTGATAGCATTGACTTGCTCCCTTGGATTTGTCTCCGTATTGCTTGGCAAGGATCCTTGAGGTCTCTCGGAGATTATCTTAGCCATTTGACCTATTTGCATCTCCAAGTTTCGAATTGCTGCTGTTTGGTCCTTGCCTAAGTTTGGCTTCCAAATTTTTTATAGTTGCTTCTTGGTTTTGCATAAATTTGACCATCAGCTCTTCCATGTTGGACTTCTTTTCAGGTACTTGGAATCCCGGGGGTGGCTGTTGTGCTGCATTTTGATTGCTCCATGAGAAATTTGGGTGCTGCCTCCACCCTTGATTGTATGTGTTGGAGTAGGGATTGTTTTGTTGCGGCCTGAAAAAATTACCAATATAATTAGCTGTATCAGTTGTTTTAGCAAAAGGATTACCTGTCTGGCAATTGCTCGTATCGTGTCCTCCTCCACATAGGTCACAAGTAATGCTCTGAACATGCATAGCTGTTCCCTTTAAGTTGTTGACTTCGGCTCTAAGGGCTGCAATTTCAGCTAGTAAAGTTGGCACGCAATCTACTCCCTGCACAGCTGCTAGTCTTTTTGGCATCATGCGCTCTGTCTGCCATTGATAGCTATTTGATGCCATCTCATCGATCAGATCGAAAGGCTTCTTCCTCCATTTTTTGATTAATGGTTCCTCCTGCTGCTGCATCAATCATAGAATCGATTAGTAGGAGATAAACCATTATAGAAAGTTTGTACCTGAAGCCATACGGGTAGTTGATGATGTGGACATCTCCTCAGCAGTTCCTTGAAATGCTCCCAAGCCTCATATAGTGTCTCCATGTCCATCTGCATAAAAGAAGTGATATCGTTGCGCATCTTAGCAGTCTTGGAAGGTGGAAAGTACTTGGCTAAGAATTTTTGGGCTAGGACATCCCAAGTTGTGATAGAACCTGCAGGAAGAGAATGAAGCCAATTTCTTAGCTTTATCCCATAAAGAGAAAGGAAATAACCTTAATCTAATAGCATCATCCGACACCCCATTAATTTTAAAAGTATCACAAAGTTCAAGAAAATTAGAAATATGGGCATTCGGATCATCATGCATGTGTCCACTGAATTGGACAGTTGATTGAATCATCTGGATCATCGCCGATTTTATTTCGAAGTTGTTTGCTCGTACAGGCGGTCTCCTGATGCTCGAAGCTGCATCGGCTATAGATGGTGTGATGTAATCATTTAATGGATGATGTACTGGTCGAATAGCTTCATGCTGTCCTTCAGTCGCCATATCCAATCCTAGATTGATGTCGTTAGGATCTTCAGCTGCCATGTTTCTCTCTTGTTGTAGTCTTCTAATAGTTCTTTCAATTTCTGGATCTAAGAGGTAGTAAGTTACTATGTCCAGTACGTGTCATGCACTTAAATTTTTTTTTTTTAATAATAAAAATTAAAAATAAATTTCTAAAGTAAAGCTAGGATCAAAATTTTAATATTATTTTAGACACAATCCCCGGCAACGGTGCCAAAAACTTGATGCGTGCTAATTTATAGCTATGGCAAGTGCACCAGTCGATCAAGTAATAAAGTGAATGAGTAGAGTATCGTCCCTAGAGGATTGGAAAATAAGTACTGAAAAGCTCTTTCCTATGCTTTATTTAGAAGATCGATTTATGAGAATAAGAAATTAAAGAAAATAAAAAAAATAATTAAAAGTTTTTAATTAAATAGAGAGAGTGTAAATTATTAGGGTTTTAAATTCAAGAGCAATGGATTACTAAGGCAATCGGTTCACCAACTCAGTCAATACAATATTCAGATTTTTAGATTAATTTTATTTCATGTGACGGTGGAGTCTCCTAATTTATTCACTACCCTTTGGTCCAGGCATAGCAAAACTATTAATATTTATTAATTATCCTTTGGTCCAGGTGTAATTTAAATAAATATTAATGCATTAGGTTTTGTGAAACCCTCTAATTAAAATACGCTGCGTCCAAAGCGCACTAAAATTCCCGCATGCATATGAATTCTAATTTGATTCATAATACAAGGTATATAATCAAGAAGCATTAACATAGATGTACTTGGTCCGTAACATCTATGTTCATCAGATCAATTAGAAGATGGCCAGTAATCTAAAAGCATTAAGATCAGATTTATATACTCCTCATGAATAAAATTTAAAAATAAATCATACTGAATATTGCATCAAAAGAGTGGCTACACCTTAGCCTTAGTAAAATAAAATTTAGTTCATGATAACAAATTCAAAAATAGCAAATAAAATAAAAAGCATAGAGAAATTAGACTGTTTGATTGCTGAAATTGATTGTCTGCTGCTCTTGATGTGGAGAACTTGGCGAAGAAGAAGAGGCTCCTTGATCGATGTCTTGATCGTCGAAGAAAAATCAAAAATCCTTTCTAATTTTCTCACAAATCACTTTTCTTTTCTCTCTCTCCTCTCTCTTTCTCTCTCTCTTTCTCCCTCTCTCTCTCTTTCTCCTCGTCTCTCTCTAATTCTCTTTTTTTTTTTTATTTCACGGCAACAGGCTTTTTATATAGATTGAAGTTCTGTGATCTTGCACTGACTGCCCATCACGCATCTTAGCCTTAAAAAGTTGTTTTGTGACTTGATATTTGGCTGCGCGACTCTGTTCACCAAACATCTCCTGTAGGTGAGCCAACATTTGGCGAGCAGTCCCGATATCTTCATGTTGGCGCTGGAGCTCATCAGACATCGAGCCCAACATGTAATATCTGGCCTTATTATCTTCGTCAATCCATTTTTCCAGAGACGCTCTCTGTTCAACAGATGGACGTGCTGGTAATGTGGGAGGGTCCTGGTCCAAAACATGGGTTAACTTCTCGGAACCCAAAACAATTTTGTAGTTCCTGAGCCAATCTTTATAATTGGGTCCAGTCAGTCTATGTGTGTCTAGGATACGTGCCAGTGGGTTGGACGCAGACATTTTCCTGTAGAGAGTCAAAGATTCTAGTTAGATACTGTAATTTTGACTTGACCAATTTGTTTAGGGATTTTATTTTTAAACAAATTAGCTCCCACTATTTTCTCGGATCCCTACACTCCCTCTGTAGAGATGCGAAAATCTCCACGATTGATGATTTCTAGTGGGTGGTGCGGTCTCACCAACTGACTCATCACCTCACCTAACAGTTATTGGTGATGGGTTAGCCAATGAGTGAACAACTCTTGTTCAATGATTCTCTAATCATGGTGCACCCAAACTTGGTCTCTAATTCATGAATCTCACCGTATCCGAAATATTGATCCACTCCTTAGTTAAGTCAGACCCACCATTTGCATAGACTGGGTTCCTAATTGAGTCTCTCACCGTATCCGGAATATTGAGCCCAACTCATCCTCCAGCCCATAGCATCCAATGCCTAATAGACATGGTTGCGTCTTCCCGGTGCAACTGAGCCACTGTATCCAGCCGAGAACAATCAACCCCGGGAAGGGCCCGCACATCTACAATGGTGGAAGACCTCAGACTTAATCTTTTCTTAGGGAGAATTGATTCAGGTCTCATTAAACTAGACTTGGCTTAGTCATAACAATTATGACTAACCTAGTGGCATGGGTTAGCTCGGATTATTGACCACCTCAAATTAGAACTGTGTCAACAGATATGGCCAGGTAAGTGAGACCGGTGGAAGGAATATGCCGTTAACTCGTACAAGAACGCATTCAGGTCGAGTAGCTTCCAATTAAAAACCAGTCGGTCGTCTATGCCAAACTTACCTTAGACACCAAATTGTTGAGTCAGAACCAATTGGGTTAGCCTATAATCCAGACTCTAACCTCTGAGCCTAATTAGGTCTTGCTTGATCATGACTCGATCTTGACCCAGACTTAATCCTATTAGGCTGGTCAATTTAAGCATTGTTGATCCCATCTAACCAACTCTTGATTCGGTTTGATCAACCGCTTAGACCTAATTGAGCTACCCAAGCCCGAACCCAGTATTATGAATATGTCTTAGATCTGAAATTCTCAATTTTAGACCTAATTAATATTCCATAAACTTAATTCTTAATTAAGTTGGGTTCATAAACAAAATATGCACAATAAATCCTAGGGTTTCAGGATCTAGGGTTTTGCAGAAAGTAAGTTTTGGGTTTCTGATTAAGGACGAACACGCAGCACCCCTACACATCATAAGAACACCCCATCGAATGGGAAGAGAGGGCCTTTAAACCCTTCATCGTTCTTATGACCGGACGGCCAAGAGGAACGCCT
>QRFJ01001092.1:222417-249183 GCA_006176705.1 Cocos nucifera | reverse complement strand
TCGGGAGCTGTTTATGAGTTAATAATGATTATTCATGTCTTAAATTTTCAACTCTTGAAAATATGAATTATCATTAGCATTAACTCAAAGGATGTATCACAGACACTAAATACACAGGTGTGATAGAAAATAACCCATTTTATTGATTATAGTCAAAATTATAATTTTGCCCCTAGAAGTGTATTACAAGTGTCAGCCAATTCTGGCTTCCAGGGCACATATATCTAACACATGGCTCCTCTTCATTCTTGATGAAATCAAATAATTTGATTACATCATTAAAATGAGTATTTCAGCTCCGAGATGCTTGCTTAAGTCCAATATGGACTTTTGCAGCTTGCATACCGTGTGATCATCATCACTGGATGTGAAACCAAGCAGCTATTCCATATAGATATCTTTCTTAAGATATCCATTTAAGAATGCCATTTTCATGTTTATTTACCATATTTCATAATCAAAATAGACTGCAATAGTAAGCAATGTGCGGATTGATTTTACCATAGCTACTGATGAAAAGGTATCCTGATAGTCAATGCCTTCGCATTGACTATAATCTTTTGCCACTAATCTAGCTTTGAATGTCTCCATATTTCCATCTGCACTAATCTTTCTCTTGTAGATTCATTTACACCCAATAGGTACTATACCTTCTGGTGGATCTACGAAGATTCAGACCTAGTTTGAGTGCATCGAGTCAATTTCTGACTTCATTGCCTCTAACCATTTCTCGGAGTCGATATCCAATATCGCCTCATTATAGGTTTTAGGATCATCACCATGAACCCCATCACCTACGAGGAACATTTGCTCTATTTTCTCTGAAAAAGTACCTAAGTACCTCTCAAGGGGATGAAAAACTCTTTTCAATCTATAAGGTGGAGGAGGTAGTGATTGTATTGGCTCAACCTGATTTGGTTCCATTTGGTCCTTCGCTCGTTGCTCTTGTGAGACTTTCTCATCGAGCTTGATTTGCTTTCCAATACCAATATCCTGGATAAACTATTTTTCAAGAAAGATGGCATATCAACTCATAATCACATTGTGATCTTCTAAAATGTAGAAATAATATCCTAATGACTCTTTAGGATATCCTATAAATCGAGTTCTAAAGGACCTAAAGTCTAACTTGTCCGCTTGTTGTCTTTTGACATGTGCTGGACAACCCCAAATTTTGAGAAGACTCAGACTTGATTTTTTACCATGCCATATCTCATACGGTATGGTAGAAACGGTTTTAGAAGGAACTCTATTCAGTAAGTATATTACAGTTGACAAACAATATCTCCAAAAAAAATTAGGAAGGTCTGTGAAGCTCAACATGGATCGGACCATATCTAATAGAGTCCAATTCCTCCATTCTAAAACCCCATTGAGTTGAGGTATTCCAGGTGAAGTCCATTAAGAGATTATGCTATTTTTCTTATGATAGTCTAGGAATTCTCAACTAAGGTATTCACCTCCTCGATCTGATTGAAGAACCTTGATAGGTTTTCTAGTTTGCTTTTCTACTTCATGTCTGAATTTTTTGAACTTTTCAAAAGCTTCAGACTTGTGTTTCATAAGATATACACATCCATACCTAGATAAATCATCGGTAAAGGTTATGAAGTAGACAAAGTTGCCTCTAGTTGGCACATCAGTGGGCCACACAAATCAGTATATATTAGGGCTAGAAGATCCATGGCCCTTTCCCCATGTCCTACAAAAGGGAGCTTAGTCATTTTGCCATGAAGATAAGATTCATAAATTAGATATGACTCGAAAGTCAATGAACTCAATAGCCCAATTTTCTCTAATTTGTTAACCCTATCTTCTGCTATATGACATAGTCTTAGGTGCCATAGATACCTATCATTTGGACTATCCCTAGGTCATTTCATGGTATTCACATTTTGCTTGATATTAAAAACCGATACATCAATATGTAATTGATAAAGACCATTAATAAGGAAACCACTTGCAATTTTATTTTTTTCATAAAGAATGTTATAATGGTCCTTAAGGAAGCTAATTACATAGCCTTCTAATGCAAGGCAAGAAACAGAAATCAAATTTCTGCTTGCTGCAGGCACGTAATAACAGTCTTTTAACACTAAGTCTATACCAGATGATAGTCGAAGAGGATAAGTTCCCACGACCATGGTAGTAATTCTTGCTCCATTTTCGATGCACAGGATCATCTCACCATCCCTCAGCCTCCTGCTATTCTCAAGACCCTGCATGGAAGTGCACAAATGAGCATTAGAACCAGAGTCAAACACCTAACTAGATGTAGAAGAAATCGTAAGGTTAGACTCAATAACAAGCATACCTCCAGAAGGACCTGCCTCCTTCTTATTTTTCAGGGTGGCTAGATATGTAGGGCAGTTTTGCTTCCAGTGGCCATCATTGTTGCAATGAAAATACTTTTGTTTGTCAGCGGCCTTCTTTTTCAGCTCTATCTTTTTCTTCTTTCCTCCTTCCATCTTCTACTTTTTGATAGACTTCTTCTTCTTTCCAAAAAACTTTCTCTTGGAAGAAGTCCATTCCATAGCAAGCACTGAGCCTTTAGAACCTTTCATAGAAAGCTCAACGGTAACCAACATATTCATAAGTTCGGCCAGAGAATTTTGAAGTTTATGCATATGATAGTTCATGATGAACTGCCCATATGCATCAGTCAAGGATTATAGAATTATATCATTTTGCAGATCCAAGTCCAACTTTACTCTGAGCTTCTCAAGCTCTTCCATGTCCTTGATCAACATCAGATAATGATCTTGGACTGACTGCACATCACGCATTTTAGCTTTGAATAGTCATTTAGTGACGTGATACTTGGCTGTGCGACTCTGTTCACCAAACATCTCTTGTAGGTATGCCAACATTTGGTGGACAGTCCTGATATCTTCATGTTGGCACTGAAGCTCATCAGACTCAATCCCAACATGTAATATCTGGCCTTGTTATCTTTGTCCATCCACTTTTGAAGAGATTCTCTTTGTTCAGTGGATGGACGAGCTGGTAAGGTGGGAGGGTCCTGATCCAATACATGAGTTAACTTCTCGAAATGCAAAATGATTTTGAAGTTTCGAAGCCAATCCTTGTAATTGCGTCCAGTCAGTCTATGGGTGTCCAAGATTCGTGCTAGTGGGTTGGATGCAGACATTTTTCTATAGAGAGTCAAAGTTTCTAGTTAGATATTATAATTAAGACTTAATCAATTTATTTAGATTTTTAATTTTTAAATAAATTAGCTTCTACTATTTTCTCAGATCCCTACACTACCTTTTTAGAGATGCGAAAATCTCTATAATTAATGATTTCTAATGGGTGGTGCGGTCCCACCAACTGACTCATCACCTCACCTAACAGTTATTCATGATGGGTTAGCCAATGAGTGAACAACTCTTATTCAATGATTCCCTAATCATGGTGCACCCAAACTTGGTCTCTAATTCATGAATCTCACCGTGCCTGGAATATTGATCCACTCCTTAGTTAAGTTAGATCCACCATTTGCATAGATTGGATTTCTAATTGAGTCTCTCACCGTATCCAAAATATTGAGCCCAACTCATCCTCCAGTCCATAGCATCCAATGCCTAATAGACATGATTGCATCTTTTCGGTGCAATTGAGCCACTGTATCCAGCCGAGAACAATCAACCCTGGGAAGGACCTGCACATCTACAATGGTGGAAGACCTCAGACTTAATCTTTTCTTAGGAAGAATTGATTCAGGTCTCATTAAACTAGACTTGTCATAGTTATAACAATTATGACTAACCTAGTGGCATGGGTTAGCTTGGATTATTGACCACCTCAGATCAGAGCTGAGTCAGCAAATATGACCAGGTAAGTAAGATCAATGGTAGGGATATGTCATTAACTCGACAAGAATGCATTCGACTTGAGTAGCTCCCAATTAAAAATCAGTCAGTCGTATCTGCCAGACTTACCTTAGATACCAAATTATTGAGCCAGAATCAATCGAGTTAGCCTACAATCCAGACTCTAACCACTGAGCCTAATTAGGTCTTAGCTTGATCAATCACTCACGTGACTCGATCTTAACCCAGACTTAATTTTATTAGGCTGGTTAATTTAAGCACTGTTGATCCCATCTAACTAACTCTTGATTCGATTTGATCAACCACTTAGACCTAATTGAACTACCCAAGTCCGAATTAATTTTATGAATATGTCTTAGA
The DNA here is from genome assembly GCA_006176705.1 of Cocos nucifera. Taxonomy (NCBI): domain Eukaryota; kingdom Viridiplantae; phylum Streptophyta; class Magnoliopsida; order Arecales; family Arecaceae; genus Cocos; species Cocos nucifera. The sequence goes on along the minus strand of QRFJ01001092.1, from coordinate 244,987 downwards.
TCTAAAATTCTTAATTTTAAACCTAACATATATTTCATAATCTTAATTCTCAATTAAGTTTTGGATTCACAAACAAGACATGTAAATAAAATCCTAGCATTTCAGCATCTAAAATTTTGTTAAAAGTAAGTTCTTGATTTCTGATTAAGGACAAACGCGTAGCACCCCTACACATCATAAGAACACCCCATTGAATGGAATGAGAGGGTATTTAAATCCTACTTTATTCTTATGATCGGATGGCCAAGGAGAACGCCTTAATCAAAAATATAAATTTACAAAACTAGTTAGATCTACATCATATATCTCATATATAAAAATTGATCTAACTTAATACATGTTATGCATACATCTCATGTATCATGTCATTCATGATTTTTAGATCTAAATTATCTAATAATTATCTAAAAAATTAGATTTAAATTGATCACATTAAAATAAATTCTAATCTAGATAATTATGTAGAACTATTCTACAACTAGTCTAAACATGCATTCATCATATCTCATATGATCTAAAAATTAAATAATTTTATTTTTTATTTTTTAAATTTTATTATAATATTTATAATCATCAAAAAATAAAAAATAAATAGATCTAAAATCATAATTTAATCAAAATAAATCATGATCATGCAAGACTATGTATAGAACTATTCTATTTTACAACTACTTATGCATATTGTAGAACATAGATCTATATTATTTAATTTTAATTTTCTCTAATTTTAAATCTAAACATATCTCATGTGAAATCTAAAATTATCTAATTATTAGATCAAAATAAATTAAAATCAGATCTTAACAATTTTTAGAACCTAGCTCTGATACCAGTTGAAGGGGAAATCCTGATTTTTCAGATTAGGTTCATTCAGATTTGATCGGATCAAGAGAGATATTTCAAAAATTTCTCTCATATATCTAGAATAGATCTGAGATATTTTAAATCTAATTTTATAGATCTAATGAATAAAAATAAAAAATAAATTAAATTTGATTTAATTTATACCTTGATGCTGGGTAATCAGATTACCCTTTGATGATCTTGTTGATTGCCTAAGGTTCTAGATCTAGCCACTTAAGTACCTGGCCTCTACCGATATCCACTTGAGCTGAATCTAAAGATCTTCTCCTTCTTTATCACGTCTCCAAAAATCAGATCTCGATCTGATTTGGAGGATCTTCAGAACTCCTTTCGAAGATCTGCAGTCGTCTCTACAGCAGTGCTACATTCTTCCTTTCTCGTAAGCTTTTTCTTGTCTGAATCGCACCAAACTGAAGCCCAACATCTCTTGGGCATGAAGAGGAGAGAGAGGATCAAAAGATGGTGTGGAGAAGGGAGAGGAATAGCCTTGGGGCTTGGGCTAAGAGAGAACTCTATGAAAGTTGGGCATAGATAGGGTTTATATAGACCCTGCTGCGCCATGCAGTGCCCATCATCCCGGCCAATCACATTGCTTCGTGCAATCAGATCTAAATCTGATTGATGGAATGACATCATTTGATCCAATCAGATGAGAGCCCTACTAATTCATCCTTAGATGGCACCTAAGACTTGTCAAGTATATAGTTATGGGCCACCAAAGTAGAAACCAAGAAGCAACCTGAAGTCCCATCTGTATGGAACTCTAGGCATCCCTATCCATGGGCACATGACTCCCTAGGCATGCATCCCCTCCTTTCTAATTTCTAGTAAGGGGATAAGCCCCTATCTACTCTCCAATAGGTGCATGACACATGGGTAGATGTCTAAGTATCAAAGGTCAATGTTTGACCAAAGTGAAAGACAAGAATTAGCAGATGACAAAAAATGGCAGGTGTTGTCTTAAATTTATCTTATAAATTAAGACAATCCTTTTATAACCTAGACAAGCTCAAGTAAGATTAAGTAAAGGTATCTAAGCAAGCACAAACACATTTGGCTCAGTCGAGACAACTTTTAATGATAGTAGAAGGAGAATGTTAGGCTCAATCATGTGCTACCATGATTTTCTTGAACCTAATTGAATCGTATTAAAATGAAATGAACTAGGTTAGTCCAATTGATGATATCTAGATCCAAATCCTTATTTTTATGATCTAGTTAGGTTCAATTCTTTATGGTAATGGCATATATCGTGATCTCTATCATTGACATCATCGAAACTCCTTTCGATGGATCAGAATTCTTCTGATTCAGACAACTAGAATGATCGATCATCTAAATCATTCTTATTGCTTCCAAAATCCACCAGTGACACCTAACAGTATATGGTGGCAATCCATCAAAACTAAAAATGAACCTCTCAGTGTAGCTACTTGTGTGATTAAGTTCTTCTATCTTGAGTCTCGATCAGATTAGGGTTAAGGTGAACTCGTCAAACCCTAATTTCTATCATATGATTTAATCATTTGATTCAAGTTCGATGTGAAAACCTTAATAGAAACTCTTTTTATTATTTCACTCTGCCATAGCCATGGACTTATGGACTTGATTCTCATGATCATCATAGGGCTGCTCCTCTCCATCGAGGTAGATAGATTTTCTCTTGGTGCAATCCAATTCCTACAATGAACATGCTATAGCCTATTATTTCACTCTGCCATGGCCATGGACTTATGGACTTGATTCTCATGATCATCATAGGGCTGGTCCTCTCCATCGAGGTAGATAGATTTTTTCTTGGTGCAATTCAATTCCTACAATGAACATGCTATAGCCAACATACACCTCAGAGTTCCGAATGGCTAGAGGATCGAGTCATGGTGCAGTCAAACTATAACACCCTCAAGATGAACTATCGATGCACCTCAAGTCAAAGAACCAGACACACCACTATAGCTTCAAGTCAGTCATCGATGAGAAGATAGACTTTCTTATGACTGCTCAAGATGGTCATGTTCAGTGCCTTCGTTCTCTAACAAGTATCTGTACTCTCACTCTGGTGTCTCCAAACCGTAGACTCAAGACTCATCTACTATAAAGAAGCGATTGTACACCAATCTTCTAGATCAATCACCATCCTCATGATGATCCTATGGTCAGGAGCATTTTATGATTTAATAATGAAAATTCTTATCTTAAATTTTCAACTCTTGAAAATAAGAGTTATCATTACCATTAACTCAAGGGATGTATCACAGACACTAAATACATATTTATCATAGAAAATAACCCATTTTATTATTTATAGTCAAAATTATAATTTTGCCTCTAGAAGTGTATTACAAGTGTCAGCCAATTTTGGCTTCTAGGGTACACATATCAAATAGATTTTTGGAGTAATTAGAATTATTTAGATTATCGATCATACTAGTTGTCTGAATCAGAAAAGTTTTGATCCATCGAAAGGTGTTTCGATGATGTCGATGATAGAGATCATGACATATCCCATTACCATATGGAACTGAATCTAATTGGGTTACACAAACAAAGGTTTTGATTTGGATATCATCAATTGGATTAACCTAGTTCAATTGATTTGAATAAGATTTAATTAGATTTAAAAGAATCATGCTAGCACATGATTGAGCCTAATGTTCTCCTTTAACAATCATTAAAACTTATCTTGATTAAGCCAAATGTGTTTGGGCTCACTCAAGAACCTTTACTTGGTCTGACTGGAGCTTGTCCAAGTTAGGAAAGGATTGTCTTAATTTATGAAATAAATTTGAGACAACACCTACCATTTTTCGTCACCTACTAAATCTCGTCTTTGGACTTTGGTCAAATATTGATCTTTGACACTTAGACATTTGCCCATGTGTCATGTAGCTATAGGATAGAACCTGGGGCCTTGTCCTCCTACTAAAAGGTAGATAGGCAAGGAGCACAAGCCTAGGGAGGCATGCGCCTGATTAGGATAAGATTTGGAGTCCCATACAGATGGAACTCCAGTTGCTTCAAGAAATCAAACTAGATGGTGCCAAGAAGACTTGTTTGACCCAGTCTTGGTGCCATCTAAGGAGAATTTTGAGGAACTCTAATCTGATTAGATTAGATGATGTCATCCTATCAATCAAATTTAGATCTGATTGCACAAAGGACGGTGATTGGCCTGGATGATGTAGCACTACATGGCACAGCAGGATCTATATAAATCTTGTCTGCACCTAGAATAGAGAGCTTCTATCTTTAGCCATTACCACAAAGCTTTTCTCCCTCCTCCATGCCACCCTTTGGTCCTCTCTCTCCTCTCCACACCCAAGAGATTTTGGGCATGACTTAGGAGCGATCCAAGCAAGTGATAGACGACAGGAAAGGAAGAAGGCAGCATTGCTATAAGAGACAATGGTTATTCTTCAAAAGAGTTTTTGAAGACCTTTAAGATCAGATCTAGATCGAATTTTTGGAGGATTGATTGAAAAGGAGAAGTTCTTCATATCCTGCCCGAATGAATATCGACAGAGGCCAGACGCTTGCGTGGCTACGTCCAGAACCTCATGCAAACATCGAGATTATCATAGGATAATTGAATTATCCAAAATAAAGATATAATTAACTTAGATTAAGTTTAATTTTTATTTTATTTTATTTTATCAGATCAATAAGATCAGATTTGAAGAGTCTCAGATCTAATTAGGATCTTAGAGAAAAAATTTTTAAAATATCCCTCTTGATCCAATCAGATCTGAACGGATCTGATCCAGGAAATAAGATTTTACCCTTCACGAATTTCCTAAGGAAGCCCTAAGGAGGAAGGTCAAGCAGCAGGGTTGGACATCGGATGAAGTAGTACTTCTCCTTCTAGTTATGAATGGAAGAAGGAGCGCCTTTCAGTAACCCTTTCTTATCGAACTAAGGGGAGAAGTACCATCAGTCCTTTGCGAAAGGATGGCATTTGAAAGTATAGAAATTTTGGAATAATGAGATGGTCGGTCGAACTTTGACCAAATAGCAGAGGAAAAGGAAGTCAATTATAAATCAGAAAGAGTTTGGCACAACAGAAGCAAGAGAAATGTTTAAAAAATGAAAGAGGATAATTACAAAGGGGTGAGGCAGAAGTCTGAGTCCGACATGCAAGGCCTCTAAATATAAGCAAAATCAACCAATCGGAGGTGAGCTGGCATGACTGTCTGACCTAGGGTGTTCGAATTCAAACTCCGATGGAATTCTATACTGAATCCTAATCAGGGAGAGATCATTCAGAGTAAGAATGGATAGGATGGTGTCTGGAATGAAGGACGGGCGAGACATGTTTCTAGGCTCAACCTTGGTCAGGGGTATAGGGTCTAGGGTGGATGGTCCGATCGAACTCCAAGAATCAGTGGAGTGGAAAGTTTTGAAAGACATTCAGATCAAAATAGAACCCCAAGAAAACCACCAAAAAATAAGGAAAAATGCTTTGTAAAAGCTCCAACTAGAAAAACCAAAAGAGCAAGAAGAAAAAGATACTAAAAAAATAAAAAATAGGTGATAGGAGCTGACCTAAGTTGATTGAGAGGGGCAAAGGAGTGATGGGCGCGACGACAATCAGGTGGAGATGTGCCAAAAACTAGAGAAGATGCAGGGAAGAATCGATATTCTCAAGCAGGAAGAATGCAAGGGCTGAGGAAAGAAGAAGACTTAGGCAAGAATAAATTTCAAAGAAAGAGGCAGGCCTTAAATAGTTAAGAAGAGGCTCGGGGCAATTATGATTATAGATCTCCTTCGGTTGATCAGTGCGCGCTGTGTGTCCCACTCATCATAGTAGAGAAGTGGCGACAGGCAGAGCCTTTATTACACCGTACCTAGGACAGAGCTTCAACGAAAATATGAAGGACTATCATTTCAAAGTCGCTTCTTGTTTAATAGATTTTGATGCCAGTACAAAAGATTCCAAAAACACCTCATCCAAACGGGAGCGAGAAGCTGAAAGAACTTCGACAGTCGTATTTATACTCCCTTCCTTCGAATTTTGAACTTGAGAGTAGGGGGACTGTTGTTGGGGATAAACCTGTTCCCATCGAAGTTTGGCTAAATGTTCAATCTTAGAGTAATTTTGGATGAGCTTCTATGCTTTATTATACCCGATGGACCCCCTGTAGTCAAAGCGACCAAACTCCTCATCTCCAAGCGATCGGTCCTCCTATGGTCAAACTTCATTCGGATGAATTTGAATAGTGGAAGCAGTTGCATAGGCAGCAAATGGCCTGGCCTGACTGGCTTGAAAACTGACTGGACATCTCCAACGAACTCCTTCTGAACTTCTCCAGCAGTAGAATTCCTTCCGAGCTTCTCCAGTCGAACTCCTTTCGGACTCCTCCTCCTTCGAACTCCTCTAGCAGTCGAACTCCTTTTGGACTCCTCCTGATCGAACTTTCCTCAGTCGCCCAGGAAGGTCTTCGCACGAACCCAGCTCCATATGGTATGAATCAACTCATCCACAGACCACTTAAGAGGAGTCCGAGCTTCCCTGGTATTGATGTAACTCAAAGATTCATTGTCAACCGATGCTTACTTCTCCGAACTTTGACTATTAAATCTCAACAGACTGGCACATCACGACAACAGACACTATCCTCGATAACAAACTTTATGTGGCCCCTAACAACCCACTACCAGGTGGTTATGACTGTCACTGTCACTATCAGGGTACGTCTATATATAAGATCCTCCAGATATGCTTTTTTCTCTAAGCTCTCTTCTCCTTCTCAATACTCTACATCTTTCTCTACTGAGTACTCCATTTTTGTTGGACCAAAGAACTGACTTGATCATCGGAGGTCTTGCCAGAGCCACCACCCCCGACTTCGGATGATATTTATTTTGCAGATCACCGACGATGACCTCATCTTCTCCAACTCTAGCTTCAAATCTAGCATCAACTAGATTTCTCAACAACAAGATCAATAGTGTGTGGATATTAGTTGATCCACCTAAAGGGATAAAATCCATTGAGTCCAAATGGATTTTCAAAAAAATCAAAGTAGCACAGACGAGAAGGTAAAGACCTATAAAGCTCATTTGGCTATCATCTCAAAGTTGGAACATACATTTTGAACATATATCTTTATTATAAAAAAAGAAAAATCCTATATTTGCAAGTGGGCAAAAGGTTCTATAATGTTTATGTTGTCTGTGGATGATATTCTCTTAATCAAGAATAATATTTCAACATTATAAGAAATAAAGGTTTAGCTGTCATCTTATTTCTTCATGAATGACATGACCAGACATGGTATACTCACTAAAGGTAGTGAGTAGATACCAGCTTGATCTAGATGAGAATCACTGGAAGATTGTATAGACAATTCTTAAGTATTTGAGAAATACTATGATCCAGTGTCTCGAATATGGAGATATTGGCTTAAAAGTTGTGAGATGTTTTGATTCCAATTTTTAGTCAGATGATAGTAGGAGAGTGTCAGATCTTGAATTTATCCTAATAGAAGAAGCAATCTGCTAGAAAAATATTAGGATTTGACACCTCGAACTCGATCCATAGTAGAGAAAAATCAGCATCAGCACAGTAGTAGAGCTAGCTCAAATACGGGTTGAGCCAGCTCAGGCTAAGATCGAGCTATTTTGGACCATAGTCGAGCTAGCCCTCTTAGGTAGATAGAAAATAGGTGTTCAAGCGAGATGCAATTGAGCCAGCTCAAGCTCTGACAAAGCTGGCTTGATGGAGGCGAATGGAATAGAATGGAATTTTCTATTTGGACTCAGATTGTGATTTATCCAAGAGGTCTACGAGAGTTGCACATGGACCATAGGATCCATCGATCATGGGGGGCTGTAGTCATGATCTAAAGGCTATGGACACCGTCAGAGTCTTGTTGACTTGTATTGGGAGATAGAGTCATGTTAGGACTCTCGTGGCAGCTGATGTAAAGATTCTCATCCTATTTAAAGGCCTGAGATGCTGTGGAGCATAGAGAAGCTTAGAGAGTCTCTAGCAGCCACCAAGAGGAGCTCGGTAGAGCATCGAGAACATGCAGCCTATAGAGTAAACGCAGGTAGATCATCGAGGTAGAGTAGAGCATCAAGCAAAATAAGGCAATAATCATGTGAGTGGTCGTAAGGCATGATGTAGCAACTTTCACAAGAAGCGTCCAAGTGCGTCAAGGACCTTGGTACTAGCAAGCTTATGAGAGGGTCTCCTTGGGGATTCTAAGAGAGCTTTTGTGAGGGTAGCTTCTAGTTGAGAGAGATTTATGTATAATGAGTTGAGAGTAGGTGTTCTCCTCTTGTACTTAATTTTTTCTTTCATAGTAAAGCTTGCATGCCCGATGAAGCTAGCACTTGAGCTAATTCACGTACCTAATTATGTTCCTATTTTATCTTTTCTTTGTTCTTATTGTCAACAAAAGGCTATCGGATTTTGAGGTGGTGGTGTCCTAGCCAGACATCAACAATAAGTAGTATCAGAGCAAATTGATATAACCAATAATTTGGTATCAGAGTTGGATTGGTACCAGGATAGGTTGCAGTAGTGGTGATTAAAATTGAAGATGGAGAAGACATGCACAATCAAGGTGGAGATCAATCATGAAAGATTGATCGGTGCTCTATTATACATGGAGGAGCCATCTACATGGAAGATGCCAGCAAGAGCCTAGCGCAAGGTGGAGCTCTAGGTAGAGATGGATCGGGCACGAGATGGGAGACTCGAGAGGATGAGCGACATCGCCAAAAGGCTACCCCAAGCAGATCTCAAGTCAGGTGGAGCATGGTATGTTGATAAAGATGAGAACAAGTGGCCTGGCTTGACTCCCATGTTTGTCCATCCATGACTAGCAGGCAATTACCCTAGGGCATGGGGGTGAGAAGATCCAGAAGCACTCAAAGTTAGGTGGAGGCTGAATGTTGAGATGAGATAGAGATTGTTAGGATTTGATGCCTCAAATTCGATCCACAGTAGAGAAGAATTAGTATCAGCACAATAGTCGGGCTGGCTTGAATATAGGTCAAGTCGGCTCAGGCTAAGATCGAGCTAGCTCAGACCGCAGCCAAGCCAATTTTTTTAAGTAGACAAAAAATAGATGTTCAGGTGAGATGCAGTTGAGCCAGGTCGACCTCTGATAGAAATGGCTCGATGGAGGCAAATAGAGTAGGATGGGATTTTCTATTTAGACTCAGATTGTGATTTATCCAAGCGGTCTATGGGAGTTGTGCATGGACCATAGGATCCTACAGTCATAGAGGGCTGCGATCATGATCTGAAGGCTATGGACACAATCAGGATCTTGCTGGACTCGTATTGGGAGACAAAGTCATGTTAGGGCTCCCATGGCAACTGATGTGAATATTCTCAGCCTATTTAAAGGCCCAAGATGTTGTGGAGCTTAGAGAAGCATAGAAAGGCTCTAGCAGCTACTGAGAGGAGCTCGATAGAGCACCAAGCATGTGCAACTTGCAGAACAGATGCAGGTAAAGCATTGAGGTACAGCAGTGTATCAGGAAGAGTGAGGCAATGATCGTGTAAGTAGCCATAAGGAATGACGTAGCAATTTTCATAGGAAGCATCCAAGGGCGTTGAGGACCTTGGTATTGGCAGGCTTATGAGTCGGTCTCCTTGAAGATTTCGAGAGAGCTTTCATGAGGGTTGCTTCTAGTTGAGAGAGGTTTATGTATAGTGAGTTGTGAGTAGGTGTTCTCTTCTTGTACTTGGTTTTCTCTTTCATAGTAAAGCTTGCATGTCCCATGGAGCTAGCACTTGGACTAATCAATGTACTTGATTGTGTTCCTATTTTATTTCTTCGTTTTTCCTACTATCAACAAAAGGGTATTGGATCCTAAGGTGGTGGTGTCCTAGTCAAACATCAACAATAAGTGGAATCAGGGCAAGTTGATATCATGAATAAAATGTTTCAAGTAGAATACTATAGCCTATTCTGTTAGTGATGTAGAGTACATTGTAGCATCAGATGCTACCATGTAGGTTGTGTGGTTGCATAAGATCATTAGCAAGCTTGGAGTGGCACCCTCCATTGATGGTCCAATCATAATGTAGCATTGGAGCCATAGCTTAGGCTAAAGAATTGAAGGTACACCAGAGGATCAGTATACTCTGCTTCGCTATCATCTTTGATTTTAGATCAGGATGACATGGACCTTTAGAAGACTGATAGAAAATGAGAACTTGATCGACCCATTTGCTAAAATCTCAAAACTAAGAAGTTCTACGAGCTTAGGTAAAAGATAGAATATTTGATATTATTTTGATCAGCTTTAGTCCAAGTGGAAGTTGTTAGAAAATGTGTCCTAAAGCCAATCATCTAAGTTGTAGATGATTGAAATTAGTATATAAATTTTCAAATAATAATTATTATTTATCTTATTCATCATAAAAGTTCTATCTTTCTTAAATAAATTTCTAAATTATGATGAAGTCCTTAGAATCATACTCAATCGATAAAGAAGGATTTATCAGATGGTTCTTAAATTTGTTCATGATCAAATTATAAGTTATTAACAAAAATGATAACTTATCAAGTGTTGGTTGCCCTATGTCATATGCGTTGGTTATTTTCATCACCAAGTGGTGTGGAGACACTGGTTTAGCATACGGTGGGATATAGGAGTATATCTATACTAAACATGACCAATGTTATGCTTTGGTATTAAGAGTAGCTAGCTAAGACCAATGAGTATAAGTGCCCCTCCAACCTGAGATCACTACGCTGACTTGCAAGCAACTCACTACAATTTGATGTCAAACTACCTATATTTTTAATATAGGACCAAAAGATTTCTTGGTACAATTAAGTTCTTACAGAGTTGGTGTATGAGTCAAGATACAATTGACCACTTCTGATTAACTTTAGGAGTGAATGTCTTGCTGTATTTTAGTTTAGCAAAATCAAGGCCTGGATAATCCTCATGAGGAGTCACCGGATTTGCAAAATTTTGAAACATAATATGGATGACTTATATAAGTGTTGATAGCTAACTCAAAATCATTTTGAGCATTATTGGTCAAAGAAATGAATTATATGGTAACCATAGGCTAGGGTTCTAAGAATGTTGCTTTGCATACATTCAACCTATCCAGACATCTGATACTATTACTAGATGGTCATTTTGATTGGTATAGAATTTGGATTCTATGCTACTAGCTTAGGTTCGAACTTATGGGGTCACACATATTAGAGGTTGTTATCTAATTGGATGGTTGATCGATGATTGAGAATCATTCAGTGATCAAATCATCAATGTGATTGATGATTGATTAAGTGTAAGTGTTACAGGAGGATCAATAAGCAACTAAATTACTAATTTGCTTAATTTCATTGAGCAATTGGGCTGAGATCATATTTAATTGAATTAGATTCAATTAGACATAATTTGAACTTAATTGGGTTAAGTCCAATTGGTTTATTGCATAAGCCAGTTGCAAGGATGAACAAGTTCTTATTCAATTAGAACTTGAGTGTACTTAATTTCTAATTTGATTAAAAATTAAACTAGATTTAAATTTAATTAAATCTAATTTAATTAGATTTCTAGTTGAACTAGGATCAACTTTTAATTAGATTGCTATAATCTAAGTGTTGAGAAATATGTTCTAAAACTAATCATCTAAGTGGTAGATGATTGAAATTAGTATATAAATTATCTAATAATAATAGTTATTTGGCTGGTTCATCATAGAAGTTCTATCTTCCTTAAATGAACTCTTAAATCATGATGAAGTTCTTAGAACCATAATCAAATATTAAAGAAGGATATATTGGATGGTTCTTAAACTATTCACAATCAAATGATAAGTTATTAACAAGAATGATAACTTATCGAGTGTAGGTTGTTGTATGCCATATATATTGATTGTCCTTGTATGCAAGTGGTGTGGAGACACTGGTATGGCATCCAGGTGAGATTTAGGAGTACATCTACGCTGAATGTGATCAATGTAATACTCTACTGTCAAGAGTAGCTAGCTAAGGCTAATAGGTATAAATGTCCCTCCAACCTGAGATCACCATGGTGACTTGCAAGCAATTCACTATACTTTGATGGTAGACTACTTATATTTCTAATATAGGTTTGGAAGATTTTTGGGTACGGTCAAGTACTTGTGAAGTTAGTGTGTGAGTCAAGATAGGATTGACCACTTCTGATTAGCTTTAGGAGAAGAATGACTTATTGTGTTTTAATTTAGCAAAACCTAGGCCTGGATAATCCTCTTGAGTCACGAGATTTGCAAAATTTTGAGATACAATAGAAGTGACTTGTATGAGTGTTACAACATACTCGAAGTCATCTTGAGTATTATTAGTCAAAGGAATGAATTATATGGTAACTCGGGCCAGGGTTCTATGAATGTTGCTTTGCATACATTCGACCTATCTGAACATCGAGAACCATTGCTAGATGGTTATTTTGATTGGTATAGAAATTGGTTTCTATGCTATCAGCTTAGGTTCAAACATATGGGATCACATACATTAGAGGTAGTAATCAGATTAGATGGTTAATCGATGATTAAGAGTTGGTCTAAGGTCAAACATTCAATGCGATTGATGTTTGACCTAATGCAAGTATTGTAAAAGGATCGATTAGTAATCAGATTGCTAATTGGCTCAATCTGATTGAGCAATTAGGCTAAGATCAACTCTAGTTAAATTAGATTCAATTAGAATTGATTTGGAGTTAATTAGATTAAGTTTAATTGGTTTATTGGATAAGCCAATTATAAGAAAAAAATAATTCCTAGTTGGACTAGGATTTGAGTGCACCTAATTCCAAATTTAGTTAGAATTTAAATCAGATTTAAATATGGTTTAAGCCTAACTTAATTGGATTTTTAGTTGGACTAGGATCATTCATAATTAGGCTTGCACTAATACTATTTTAATTGGATTAAAAATTAGTTTGACCTAGTTAGTACATGAGAATCCTAGTTAGACTAGGATTCTTTATCATCTTCGCTTGCGCCATTATGATGTTCCACGCCCACTAATTTTATTTCTAGACTTTTTATGAGATTTCCCATGCCTAAGATTGATTTTCCACACCCCATATCTTGGTTAATTTGGATATAAATTTGACTTGGTCTTATTTGGAAGTTAGTTTGAATGAGTCAAACTAAATTAGAATTTTAATTTGATAAAACTCTTCCCCTCTCTCTTTGGTAATTAACCCATGCCCACCCTTAATTTTTGTCACCATTTTTTTATTCTCTTTTAGGCATGGATTCCTAGTCTCCATGCAAAAAAAATAGGGGAAGGGGAGTCCAAGAGTTGGATGCCCCATAATTTCCATGTTTGACTAGGTCATTTGACCAAGTCATCTTGATTTTGTGGCACCTCCTATATGATAGGAGAAGGAATCATTTTCTCTTGATGATTCCATAGTAATTTTAGATGAGAAAGAGAGAAAGGCATGGCGGTTATGGATGCCAACATTCATGGAGGAAAGCCCTTTCTTTTGGGCATCAAGTGTTGATGTCTTGATGAAGACAAAGGTAAGAGAAGATTGTCTTCTCTTTATTTTTCTTTTAAGTATTTTTCTCTTATTTATTTTATATAATTTTTATATAACAAAATCTAAGAGAGAGAGAAGAAGATGGCATGGGGATTTGTGCTCCAAGGTGTTGGGGCATAATGATCTATTTGGACATGATCTGATCATATCCTGATGAGAGAAGAAGTAGAAAAGAAGGTCTTCTCTTAGGGTTTTTTTGAAAACTATTCTTCTCCATATTATGTGACATTTTTCTATGAGAAAAATTAGCAATTGTAAGATCTAGAAATATGAAAAAACTCTAGGGAAGAAGGTCTTCCCTTGTCCTAGCATAAAGTTGTTTTCAGGACATCAATCGTTGATGTCCTGAAAGAGAAGATTTGTCTTCTTCTAGGATCTTTTCTAATGTGTCTTATTTCTGATTTGTACAAGATCTAAAGATTGGATTTTTTTCTTATTCCTTCTCTTATTCTTCATCTCTTGGAGTGTCCAAGAGATCTGAAGAATAAATTTTAAATTAACCATCAGGAGGGATCCACGAGAAGCTAGCACTTTGAGCGGATCTTCGTTCGATGAACCTCTGATTTATGATGCATTCTCGTGTGGACTTTCTATAGACACCGAAGATGTGTGCGGCTCCAAAGACAACAACGAGAATCAATTGCAGAGTTCTCGATCTGTGCAATGATGAGAGATTTGATCTCTTCTCTCACCTTGATGTGATCTAGAATTTAGATCTAGAATTATTCTAGATCTAGGATATTGATTTGATCAATATTAAAATATTTATTTTCAGATTTATGCATGCATTATGATATATTATAGATCCTAGATATATGATTTAGTAATTAGATTACATGCATTTATAGATTAAATAATTTAATTTATAACTTCTGCTATGTTATATTTTAAAAAAGTTTTGAAATTCATGCATGAAATCCTGCATATTTTCCATCAGTGGTATCAGAGCTTCTAGATTCATTTACTTCTATAAGGTTGTCCTGCTATAAGATTTGTCCTTTACAGCGGAGAGGTAGTCTTAGTATGTGCTGATCTAATATTGAATCATGAGTAAGTTAGATATGATCTAAATAATTTTATAATTTATTTTTTAATTTTAAATCTAAAATTAAATTGATGTTAGATCTATTTTAGATTAGATCTAAATAATATCGAATTGTACATATTGCTATAAGATTGTTCTGCTGTAAGATTTATCCCTTATAGTAGAGAGGTTGTCCTAGTATGTACTGATCCGAATAACCTAAATCATAAATATGTTAGATAAGATCTAAAGTAATTTATAATTTATTTTTAGATTTTAAATCTAATTTTAAATGATTTATGATCTGATCCATATGATGTGTTTTATATTTACATCTAGATCATATTGTTGCATATGTGGATATGTATCTTTTGTTTTGCATATAGAATATATATGATATATTTATTTTATAAAATTTAAATTGAGAACTTACTTTCTGCAAATACCTAGATTTGAAATTATAGGATATGATTGAAATATTAAAATAAATTAGATCTAAAACTATATATTGAATATGATTCAATATAAACTATTAAAAATTTGAAAATATTTCAAATGATCAAATCAAAAATTAGTTCTAAGATTTCATAAATCCAAATCCATAAGCTTTGAACATAATTAGGAATTAAGTGATTATTTAGGATCTAGATTAATGATTTAAAGATCTTAATTTAATTTTATAAAACATGGGTTAAAGGGTAATGGGTTAGCTTTGATCAGGTCCTTAACTAGGTTAGACCAAGGATTAGATTAAATATGGAATAAGTTAAGAAATTGATCAAACCTAATTAATAGTTAATTAGGATTAGGTCATTTCTATAGATCACTTCAATAATTGTAGTTGATCAAAGTCCATATATCTAAGAAATTGATACTGATCGTGGTTTAGTGGATGAGCCCGAGTCTTTATGCAAACTAAATCAAAATTGATAAATTGATTGGTATCTAAGATAAGTCTGGCATTCCAGATCGATGGTTTTTAATTGGCAGCCTGCTTACCTAGCCATTTTTGAGGATGTCTAAGGCAAGCCTTGGCAGACCCTCCCACCGATCTCACTTACTTAGCTAATGTGGCTAATCAGGTCTTAATTAGATTGCTCATTAATTCATGCTGACCCATATCATATAGAAAATCAGTGAGATTGAATTTATTCAGTGAGACTGATCTAGGTGTGTATGGATCGATATTGATCCTAGTCCTTATTAAAGACTTAAGAAGTCAGTAGGAGGACTTAACTGGTGATATTAGTGGGAGCAAATTGATCCATGTCCTTTCTATTCTTAAATCAAAAATAATTTAAATCCTCTAAAATTATTAGGTCCTTAAACTGACAAAGTTATGGAGATAACTGAGTCATAGCCTTGTTGGAAAATGTATCCCAAAGCCAATCGTTATCCTATTGATGATTGAGCTACATCGTATCTATAATTGATTCATTAATAAAATATATTTTTGGCATTTTTTTATCCCAAAGAATTCATCTTCTAATGAGCTATATTATTGTGATGAAGTCCTTAGGACTATTTAGCTTCGATAAAGAGAGGATTTATCGATTATTCCTTAAATCCGTTCACGACTAAATGATAGATTGTTAATTAGGACGACAGCATCTATCGAGCATAGATCATTGTATACCATATGGGTTGGTTGTCCTCTTAAGCAAAGAGTACGAAGACACTGGTATGGCATATAGGTGAGATGTATGGGTACATCGTCATTGAACGTGACCAACTCTAGAGCATTTTGCTGTCGAAAATGTCTCTGATGGGATATAGGTATAAGTGCCCCTTAGATCTGAGATCACCTCAATGACTTACAAACAACTCACTATGCTTTGATACCAAACTAATTGAATTTTTAATTCAGTAATGAAAGGCTTCTAGGCACAGTTAAGTACTTGCGAAGTCAGAGTGTGATCAAGATAGGATTGACCACTCCAAGAGTTGGAGAAGAATGTATCACTGTATTTCAATATAGCAAAACCTTGGATAGGGTAATCATCAGATGGATTTAATATTTTAAAATATAATGTGGACAACTTAATCAAAGTTGACAATTGAACTTTAAGGTGTCCTACGAGTATTTTGGTCAAGGTGATGAGTTATATGGAAACTATATCCGCATGGGTTCTAAGGATGTTGTTCTACACATTCGACCTATCCAGCCATCAGATACCATTACTAGATGGTTACTTCAACTGATACAGAAATTTATTTTTGTGCTACTGGCTTAAGTTTGGACCTATGAGGTTGCACACATTAGGGCTCATGATCTCATCGGATGGTTGATTGAGAATCATTCTAGAGTTAAAAAATCAATATGATTGATGTTCAACCTAGTGCAAGCATTATAGGAGGATTGATTAGCAATTTGATTGCTAATTGACTTAATTTAATTAATCCAAAAGACTGAGATTATGTCTAATTAAAAATAATTTAATTATATTTGATTTGGACTTGATTGGATTAAGTCCAATTGGCTTATTGGATAAGCCAAGTACAAGAAAAAAACTAGTCCTAGTTCAACTAGGACTTGGGTCAACCCAATTTCCAAATTTGATTAAAAAATTAAATTAAAATTAAATCAAATTTAATCTAATTTAATTAAATTTTTAATTGAATTAGAATATAATTTAATTTGGTTGACTTGGTTTTGATTTAATTTGGTTTGAGAAATCATATTTGACCAAGTCATAGATGGAATCCTAGTAAGACTAGGATTCCACCTTGCACCACCATAGCCCTCCATGCCCCACTTGCTTATTTTTTAGGAATTTTTCATGGAAATACTCTTTTCCTTGATCTTCATGCATGCCTCCTCTCTCCTTCTCTTTCTCATATGGTAATTTCATTGTTGACCAAGTCGAAAAGAGAAGTAAGTTTTGATCTAGGATTCTATAAGATAGAATCCTTATAAACTTAAACACCTCCTTCTAATTATGCCACCCATACCTTCTTTATTTTCTTTGAATTCCATGGTATAAGAAGAATTTTTTGTGTGCCCCTATTGTTGGTTCATGGCAGGAAATAAGGTGGGAGCACCCAACCCAACAACTTGCCATATTATGTCCTTTCCTTGTCTGAGTTTTTGACCAAACTTGGACTCCGCATATCTCTCTATTTAGGATGAATTTTTAGCTAAAATTTTTGTGAAACACAAATAATTAAGATAGATTTAAGGTGTCAAAAAATCAGAGAGAGAGATCCTCTGGGCATGAGGATTCCATAGATACCAAACTAGGTGTCTAGGTGAGAGAAAAGAGAACAAGAAAAGGGTCTTCTTCTAGGGTTGTTTTGATTTTCTCTTCTCCTCCTCCTTTTGAGATTTCTTTGAGAGAGTCTTAGATCTAAAATCTCTCTTCTTTCTTCTAATATTTTGGAGAGTCCACATCTCGAAGAAGAAAGCATCGACTCGATCATCGAAGAGAGATCAGCACAGTACTAGCATGCTGTACTGATTTCCTGCATCAGGATTTCAGATTGTGTTCGCTGGCTCGTGTGGATGACTTCTAGAGTCCAGACAGGTATGCGGCTTGTGACTTTACCCTCATACTTGGATCAGTAAGTTAGAATGTCAAACTTGCTCAGGTATCAGATCTAATTTATTATTCTATAGCAACATTAGATGTAGTATTATAGCACGTTGATGAGATCAACAAGTTAATCTTTTCTTTGTATTTTTAATTTTTGATTTAATATCATGTCTTGATCATATAATAAATTCAAGATCTAGGATGTTTTCATGCATATTTAAATAAATATTTGATTTATTTAAGTTTTTTGCTGTATGATCTTGAAAAAGTTTCAAGATCTACCCATGAAATTCTAGATCTGGTTCGTTCAATTGGTATCAGAGCCAGATTCTTATTACATGATTTTCTTGAGCATGTTTAGATTATTTATTAAATTAGATCTAATTTATAATCTAATTATTTAATCTAAAATTAAAAATTTAGATCTCATGAACAGATATATGATTGTCCTGCTGTGAGGTTTATCCCTTACAGTGAAAAGGTTATTCTAGATTATGATGATCTATTCCTAATCATAAATTTATTAGATTTAATCTAATTTTATTTATAATTTAATAGATTTAAAATAGTTTTAGATCTAAAAATAAAGTTTTTAGATTGCATGGACTACTATAAGGTTGTCTTACTGTAAGGTTAACCCCTTACAATGAAAAGGTTATCCTATAACGTGTTGATCTAAAATATTGATCACAAAATTTTAGATTAGATCTAAGAGATTTTATGATTAGATTAAAAATATTTTAATCTAATTTTAATCATCATAAATATTCTAGATTTGATCTAAGTTGATTTATGATTGATTGGTGTTGAAACTATTTTAATTACATTAACCTATTTAGGTTAGATCTAAAGTAGATTCATGTTTATGTTACTTGCATTTTGATTATGAATCAAACATGCAACTTGGTTGATAGAATTATATTATAAAAATATTTTATAAATATAAAATTTATTTTCAAAAAGTCGAACCCCAACCCTTAGCCCAAAACTTAATTAAGAATTAAGAAGTTTTTTTATTAGGATCTGGGATTGTAAATTAAAGATCCTAAGACACGAATCATAACACATTGGGTTAATTGAGTTAGTGGGGATTAGGTTCATTAATTGGGTTAGACCTAGGGTTAGATTAAAGAATAGACTTAATTAGAGAATTGACTAAATCTAATCAATTGTTGTTTTAGATTAGGTCAAGGATTCTCAAGATCAACTACAATAGTTGTAGTTGGTCAGGTTCATGTCTTTAATGATACCCAAGATGGACTTGATTCTTGGCTACGATGTCTAGCATGAACTGTTAGGTTGATCTAATTGAAACTATTGAAACCAGTTGGTGTCTAAGGTAAACCAGACTAGTGGTCTTTAATTGATAGCCTGCTTACTTGGTCATTTCTAATGGTGTCTAAGGCAAACTTTGGCAGACCCTCCCACTGATTGAACTTACCTAGTCTCTTGGTGAAATTATATTTTGATCAGATCACTTGACTATTCAAGCTGACCCATGTCAGCTAGGTAAATCAGTATGACTAATTTAGGTGCTCCTTTACCAGCCAATAAATGGTCTCTCTTAAGCTGACTTGGTGAAGTCAGTGGGAGAATCATGATAAGCTGGTTCATCTGACCCTCTTCCTCTAAATCAAATCAATTAAATTCTCTAAAATTATTAGGTTCATAAAATGAAATAGTTATGGTGATAACTGAAGGAAAATCCTGATTTTCTGGGCCAGGTTCATTCAGATCTGATCAGATCAAGAGATATATTTCAAAAATTTTTCTCTTTGATTTATATCAGATCTGGAATGTTTCAGATCTGATTCTTATTATTTTAATAAATATAATAAAATAAGAATAAATTAAATCAAATTTAATTTACCTAATTTGGGTAATCCAATTACCCGTTGATGATCCTGTATGCAGCGGAAGGTTCTGGATCTAGCCACGCAAGCGCCTGGCCTCTACCGGTATCCACTCGGGCTGGATCTAGAGATCCTCTTCTTCTCTATCATGTCTCCAAAAATCAGATCTGGATCTGATCTGGAGGATCTTCAAAACTCCTTTTGAAGATCAGCAGTCGTCCTTTGCAGCAGTGCAGCCTTCTTGCTTTTGATCGCCTTTCTTTGATCTGGATCGCACCAACCAAGCTCCAAAACTATTTTGGACGTGGAGAGGAGAGGGAGAAGAAGCTTTGGCATGGAGGAGGAGAGGAGAAAAGGCCTTTGGGCATATGGAAACTCTTATCTCTTCAATTTGAGTTGGGCGCAGGGTCTTATTTATAGACTAACTGTGATCCAACTCCTCTTCTTCCCAACCAATCACAACCCTTTGTGAAATCAGATCTAAATCTGATTGGTGGGAATAGAGTCCCCTGGATTCCTCCTTAGAGGGTGCCTAAGACCAGTCAAAGTTGGTTCTTAGAAGAACTCTAATTGGAATCCAAAAGGGAGGTGGAGTCCTTGTCCAACAAGGACTCCTAGGCGCCTCCAACTTGGGCTCACGCCTAAGGGCTTGGCGTGCGCCCTCCTCCTTGCCAGGTTCTGGCAGGGGGACAGGCCCCCACCAGCTCTCCAATAGGTGCATGACATGTGGTCAAAAGTCAAAGTGTCAATGGTCAACGTTTGACCAGTCAAAGGTAGACTTTTGACCAAAGTCAAAGAACAAGAAATGGCAGGTGACCAAAAATGGCAGGTAATGTCTTACAAAATAAGACAACCTTTTCTGACTTGGACAACCTCCAGTCAGACCATATGAAGGCCTCTGATTGAGCACAAACTCCTTTGGCTCAGACAGGACAACTTATTTATGATAGTAAAAGAAGAACGTTAGGTTCAATCGAGTGCTAGCACGATTTTCTTGAACCTAATTGAATCTCATTCAGATCAATTGAACTAGATCAGTTCAATTGATGATCACCAGATTCAAACCCTTGTTTGTGTGACCCAGTTAGGTTCAGTTCTGTATGGTAATGGGATATGTCATGATCTCTATCATCGACATCATCGAAACTCCTTTCGATGGATCAGAACTCTTCTGATTCGAACAGCTAGAATGATCGATCATCTAAATCATTCTAATTGCTCCCAAAATCCACCAGTGACACCTAGCAGTATATGTCATTTGTCCATTTGAAAATGCAAGATTCTTCTCCATTCTTAACAAAGCCATATATTTTGATCACTTTATCAAAACACATGTTCCAACTTCGAGATACCTAATTTAGTCCATAAATGGACCTCTGAAGCCTGTACACCTTGGACTCATCTTTGGTTGTGAACCCCTCAGGTTGTATCATATACATCTCTTCAGTTAACTCTCCATTCAGAAAATCTGTCTTCATATTCATCTGCCAGATCTTATAGTCTAGATGGATAACAATCTTAAGCATAATCCAAATGGATTTGAGCATTGCCATAGAAAAAAATATCTCATCATAATCAATACCATAATGTTGACGATACCCCTTGGCAACCAGATGGGCTTTATAGGTCTCTACCATTCCATCTGCGCCCCTTTTCCTTTTGAAGACCCATTTGCACCCAATGGATTTAATCCCTTTGGGTGGGTCAACCAATGTCCACACATCATTGAACTTCATGGACTCCATTTTGAACTTCATGGCCTTAAGCCATTTCTTGGAATCAAGTCTCTGCATAGCATCTATATAGGTGATCGGATCCTCATCATTCTCATCGAGTTTGATGGGATCATCGTCTTGGACCAAGAAACCATATTATCTATCTGGATGATGCAGTACTCTACGAGATTGCCTTAATGGTGTAGGTATACTGGGCTCCGAATCTAATCTAATCAAATCCAACTCATGTTTAGTTATAGGTGTCGATTTTTCTACCTGTTGAACTTCATCAAGTTCAACCTTAGAGGCAACAATTCCTTCACCAAGGAACTCCTTTTTTAAAAGGATTATCTTAAGGCTGACGAACACCTTTTGTTCTTCAGTATGGTAGAAATAGTAACCCTTACTTTCTTTGGAATATCCTATAAACACACACTTATCAGATCAGGATCCAAGCTTATTTGTATGCAAATGTTTGACATAGACCGGATAATCCCAAACACGTAGATGAGAGAGTGTAGGCCTATTCCCAGTCCATATCTCATATGGAGTCTTTATGATAGATTTACTAAGTACATTGTTCAATATATAACATGCAGTCTCAAGATCATATCCTCAAAATGAAATTGGTAGACTAGCAAACCCCATCATGGATCGTACCATCTCCAACATGGTTTGATTTCTTCTTTTCAATACAGCATTATGCTATGGTATGCCAGGAGCAGTCCACTGTAAGAGAATCTCATTCTCTCCTAAATATGTTAAGAACTCGCTGGATAGATATTCACCTCCTCGATCTGATCGAAGAGTTTTAATACTTTTTTCAGTTTATTTTTCTACTTCACATCGAAATCTTTGGGCAATTTCAAATGAATCCGACTTATGTTTCATTAGATAAATATATCCATACCTGGATAGATGATCTATGAAAGTGATGAAGTAGAAATATCTATCTCTAGCACTAGTGCTCTTTGGTCCACATACATCGTAATGTACTAGCCCTAAGAGCTCAGTATCTCTCTCACCTTTTTTAGTAAAATGATTTTGGTCATTTTTTCA
>QRFJ01001092.1:166510-222407 GCA_006176705.1 Cocos nucifera | reverse complement strand
ATAAAGTGATCAAAATATATGGCTTTGTTAAGAATGGAGAAGAATCTTGCATTTTCAAATGGACAAATGATCCAGCAGTAGTATTCCTTGTCTTATACATGGATTACATTCTCTTAATCGGGAATGACATTTCCGCACTGCAGAAAATAAAAGTCTGGTTGTCATCACAATTCTCCATGAAGAACTTGGGTGAAGCATCCTACATCCTAAGGATGAAGATCTATAGGGATAGATCAAAAAGGATGCTTGGGTTATACCAGTCTACGTACATAGATACTATGCTAAAGTGGTTCAGCATGGAGAATTTCAAAAAGAGCTATCTCTCGATAGGCCATGAAATTTTTCTCTCTAAGAAGGATTGTCCAACAACTCCTGAAGAGAGAGAGCGTATGAGTAGAGTTCCATATGCTTCGATAATGGGACCTATCATGTATGCCATGATATGTACGAGACTAGACGTGACATACTTACTAAGAGTAGTGAGTAGATACCAGTCTAACCCTAGAGAAAACTACTAGAAAGTGGTTAAAGCCATACATAAGTATTTGAGAAATATTATTATCCAATGGTTGGTATATGGCGAGTCAGATCTGAAACTTATGGGGTTTATAGGCTCCAGCTTTCAATCTGACCATGATGATAGTAGAAGCGTGTTGGGATATATTGTTACCGAAGTGGTGAAGCTATCTGCTGGAAGAGTTCCAAGCAGCATGCTATGGTAGACTCTATTTGTGAAGCAGAGTACATCGCAGCATCAATGCCGCAAAGAAAAATGTGTGGCTGAGGAAGTTTATCACTGAGCTCGGAGTAGCACCCTCCTTTGATGGTTCGGTCCTATCTATTATGATAGCACTGGTGCCATTATTTAGGCAAAAGAATCGAAGGCAAACCAGCGAATAAAGCATATTCTACTCCGCTTCCACCTAGTCTGGGAGATCGTGGATATAGGTGACGTCAACCTTCAGAAGATCAATGGAAAGAAAAATCTGACCGACCCATTCACTAAAGCCCTGGCAATAAAGGAGTTCGACAACCATAAGTCGAAGATGAGTATTAGATACTATACCGAGTGGCTTTAGGATAAGTCGAAATTATTAGAAAATATGTTCCAAAGCCAATCGTCAGCCTATTGACGATTGAGCTACATTGAATCTATAATTGATTCATTAATAAAATATATTTTTGGTATTTTTTTATCATAAATAATTCATCTTCTAACGAACTCCATTATTGTGACGAAGTTCTTAGGATAATTTAGCTTCAATAAAGAGAGCATTTATCGATTAGTCCTTAAATCTATTCACAACCAAATGATAGGCTGTTAATTAGGAGGACAGTGTCTATTGAGCATAGGTCATTGTATGCCATATGAGTTGGTTGTTTTTTTAATCAAGGAGTATGGAGACACTGGTATGGCATAGAGGTGAGACGTATGGATAGATCGTCAATGAACATAACCAACTCTAGAGCATTCTGTTATCGAGAATGTCTCTGATGGGATATAGGTATAAGTGTTTCTTAGACCTAAGATCTCCTCAGTGACTTGCAAGCAACTCATTGTGCTTCAGTATCAGACTAACTAAATTTCTAATTCAGTAATGAAAGGCTTTTGAGCATAGTCAAGTACTTACGAAGTTAGAGTATGATCAAGATGGAATTGACTACTTCAAGAGTTGGAGAAGAATGTATCACTATATTTCAACATAAAAATCTTGGCCATGATAATCCATTAGATATATTTGATATTTTAAAATACAATGTGGACAACCTGATTAGAGTTGACAGTTGAATTTTGAGGTGTCCTATGAGCATTTTGGTCAACAAGATGAATTATATAGAAACTATATCCATATGGGTTTTAAGGATGTTATTCTACACATTCAACCTATCCGACCGTCAGATACCATTACTAGATGGTTACTTAGATTAGTATATAAATCTATTTTTATGCTACCAACTTAGGTTTGGACCTTTGAGATCACAAAGATTAGAGCTTATGATCTGATCGGATGGTTGATCAATAATTAAGAATCATTTTAGGATTAAATAATCAATACAATGGATGTTTAACCTAGTGCAAGCATTGCAAGAGGATTGATTAGCAATTTGTTTGCTAATTGGCTTAGTCTGATTAAGTCAAAGGACTGAGATTAAGTTTAATTAAATATAATTTAATTATATTTGGTTTGGACTTGATTGGATCAAGTCCAATTGGCTTATTGGATAAGCCAAGTGCAAGGAAAAATTAGTCCTAGTTAAACTAAGACTTGGGTCAACCCAATTTTCTAATTTGATTAAAAATTTAAATTTAAATTAAATCTAATTTAATTTAATTAAATTAAATTTTTAATTGAATTAAAATTTAATTTAATTTGGTTGACTTAGTTTTGATTTAATTTGGTTTGAGAAACCATGTTTAACCAAGTCATAGATGGAATCTTAGTAAGACTAGTATTCCACCTTGCGCCACCTTAGCTCTCTACGCTCCCCATGCTTATCTTTTAAGATTTTTTTATGAAAATACTCTTTCCCTTGATATTCATGCATGCCTCCTCTCTCCCTCTCTTTCTCATATGGTAATTTGGTAGTTGACCAAGTCAAAAAGAGAAGTAAGTTTTGATCTAGGATTCTATGAGATAGAATTCTTATAAACTAAAACACCTCCTTCTAATTGTGCCACTCACACCTTCTTTATTTTCCCTGAATTCCATGAAAAAGAAGAATTTTTTGAGGACCCCTATTGCTGGTCCATGATAGGAAATAAGGTGGGGGCACCCAAGAGTTGGGCTCCCTAACAACTTGCCATATTATGTCCTTTCCTTGTCTGAGTTCTTGACCAAACTTAGACTCTACATATCTTTCTATTTAGGATTAATTTTTAGCTAAAATTTTTATAAAATACAGACCACTATGAGAGCTTTGAGGTATCCAATAATTGAAGAGAGAGAACTTCTGGGCTTGGAGATTCCATAGACACCAAACTAGGTGTCTAGGTAAGAGAAAAGAGAAGAAGAAGAGGATCTTCTTCTAGGACTGTTTTGATTTTCTCTTCTCCTCCTTTTGAAATTTCTTTATGAGAGTCTCAGATTTGAAATCTCTCTTCTTTCTTTTAATATTTTGGAGAGTTCATGTCTTGAAGAAGAATGCATCGAATCGATCGTCGAAGAGAGATCAGCACTGTACTAGCATGCTATGTTGATTTTCTACATCAAGATCTCAGATCATGTTCATGGGCTCTTGTGGATGACTCCTAAAGGCCGGATATGTGTGTGGCTTGTGACTTCATCCTCAAGTCCAGATCAGCAAGTTAGAACTTTTAACTTGCTTAGGTATCAGATCTAATCTGTTATTCAATAGCTACATTAGATGTAGTATTGTAGCATGTCGATGAGATCAATATGTTAATCTTTTCTTTATGTTTCTAATTTTTTATTTAATATCATGCCTTGGTCATATAATAAATCCTAGATCTAAATTATTTTCATGCTTATTTAAAAAAATATTTAATTTATTTAAGTCTTCTGCTACATGATCTTGAAAAAGTTTCAAGATCTACCCGTGAAACCCTAGATCTAGTTTCTTCATGCCTCCCATTAAGTTGGATGATAATGAGTCCATTTACTCAATAATCATTGGAGGCCCAAAGACTTGGTTCTTATTGACTAATGGAATTATCATTCATAATATGATAACTTAGATGTGACTCTCTAATGGTGGTTAGGTTGGCCAACCAAAGTTATGCTTAATCATTCATTGGTTAGATACAACAAGTATGGTCATGTTAATGGTTAAACCTAACCGGATCCTTACAGTGGAGGCCAAAGCCTACCGATTAGATTTTTATGATAAAATTAAAATACTAGAAGTTATTTAGAGAAATAATTGGTTAATGAACCTATCCATAGATGCACGTGAGTTGGCTGACCAAAGTCGGGCTTGTGTGTAGTCTATGTGGATCCTAATACCTACTAGGAAATTAAAGTAATTCTCTAAATTTGAGGTAGAGGCTACCAATTTGAATAAAATAGTGGAAGAACCTTAAGACTATAGTCCAAGTCTTTAGGCTTAAAATAATTCATATACATTAGGTCTATGTTCTCTTTTCTCATAGAATAAGGCTAGACACTAATTGGCCCAATCATTATTAGACAATGATGACTTATAGGATCCATCTTTGATAATTAGTATTGAAAGTTGAATTTAATTCAGTAGTATGAATTGGTTCATATTGGGGCTTCTACAAATCTATTAGTCCAATATTGACCCAAATCAGGCATAGTGCTTCAACTATTAGAAGCAGAGTCATAGAAAGAAGAATTGTCTTGCTTCCCTTGACCATAACAGGCTGATCAAGAGCAAGAAGTAAAAGTTGTTTATCAAGGATGTCATATGATAACATCTTGAAATTTCTCTATATATAATTCTACTATCCCAGTATTAGATACCCATGGTCTTATGCAATTTATTGCAAAGACTACAGGAAAGTAGAATATTTGAAAATGGTGAGAAATACCTGAACATTTGGGATGGAAGTCCTATTCTAATTCTAGCTTTAGGAATTAACAAGCTTATTTTCAAAAGATGTCATTTTGAGTGATTATCACCATTGTCCATCATTTATGATAAATATGATCTCTATTGGCCTTTTGGTCAAAGATGGTTATCATTTATCAATAAAGAAGATTGTTGTGATATTATTATGAATAATGTCACAATAATACATGGAGAATAAAGAAATGGCATTTAACATTTATATAGCCTGTTAAGTGTAATATACATATTTAATAAATAGCTAAGTTAGATTATGTCATGGATGTCTATCTTTGGCATTATAGGTTTAGTCATCTTGGCAAGAATAGGATAAATGGATTAGCTTGAGAGGAAAACCTCGACATCAATAATTATGAATGATTGATAGCCTGTGAGTCTTGTCTTCTTTGGAAGATGACAAAGTTACCTTTTAATGAAAAAGGCGAAGAAATCGATAAAGTTCTAAGTCTCATACATAGTGATGTATGTGGACCTATGAACTTAAGTGCCAAAGGAAGTTATTAATATTTCATTATAGACGACAAATCTAGACGTGGGTGAGTAATCATTTAAAATGTTCAAATGATTTAATAATGAAATAGAAAAATAACCTAAAAAAAATATTAGAGCTCTTCGATCAGATCGAGGAAGTGAATACCTATCCAGTAAGTTTATGATATATCTAGGAGAGAATAGGATTCTCCCTTAATGGATTTCTTTTTGGAACATAGTGTATCTTAAAGAAGAAATTAAACATTATAAGACATGGTTCAATCAATAATAGAGTTCACTTGTCTGCCTGTTTCAAGATTGTGCTGCTGTGACTACTAGTTTTACTCTGAAATATACTGAGTAAATCTATTGTAAAGACTCCATATGGGATATGGATCGAGCATAGACCTAGACTCTCTTACCTTCAAGTTTGGTGTTGATCAACCTATGTCAAAGGTTTGCACACAGATAAACTTGGATCCTAGCCTAATAGGTGTTTAAGGGTTATTAATTCTACCATGCTGAAGAACATAAGATGTTCATCAATAGTAGCGCATTCCTTCTGAAAAGAAATTCCTTAGAGATGGAAATGATGCCTATCAAGTTGAACTTGGGAAAGTTTGACTGATAAAAAATGAATCAACATAATCTAGTAAACCTACAGAATCAGATTTGATCAGATCAAACTCAAATCCCATTAAAGTGACATCTTTAAGAAGATCCAGTAGAGTACCATGTTAGTCGGATAGATACTTCAGTGTCTAGGTCTGGGATGGCGATCCTATTGAGGTTGATGAGAACAACAAGGATCCGATCACCTATAAGGATGCAATGCAGTGGTTTGACTCTGAGAAGTGGCTTGGAGCCATATAATCCAAATTGAAGATCATGAAAATTAATAGTGTGTGGACACTAGTTGATTCACCTGAAGATATAAAATCCATTAGGTGTGAATGAATTTTTAAAAGAATCAGAGTGCGCAGACGAAAAGGTAGAAACCTATAAAGCCTGTCTAGCTATAATCTTCGAGTTTGAACATATGTTTTAAATGTATGTCTTTGCTATAAACAAAGATAAACCCTACATTTGTAAGTGGGTAAAATATTATGTGGTGTTATTTCTTGTGTTGTCTGTGGATGAAGTTCTCTTAATCGAGAATGGCATTCCAGCATTGCAAGGACTAAAGGTTTGGCTATTATCTAATTTCTCCATGTTCAAAATCAGATATGAAAAACTCACTAATGGTAGTGAGTAGATACCAATCTAATCTAATTGAGAATCACTGGAAGATTATATAGATAATTTCTTTGTATTTGAGAAATATTACGGTCTAGTGACTTAAATATGAAAATACTGACATAAAATATGTGCATATTTTAATTTCAGCTAGAACAAGATAACAACAAGAGAATATTAAGTCATACCCTAATTGCAGATGCAATTTGCTGGAAAGGTTCTAAGATATTATAGCCTATTCAGTTAGTGATGTAGAGTGCATCATGGCATATGATGTTGCCATGTAAACTGTGTAGTAGCTAAGGTTCATTAGCAGGCTAGGAGTGGCACCCTCCATCGATGGTCCAGTCCTATCATAGCACTGGAGTCATAGCTTGGACTAAAGAATTGAAGGACCAGCATATTCTGCATCTCTATCACCTTTGATTTTAGATCAGGGTGACGTCGATTTTTGGAAGATCGATGAAAAAGGAGAACTTGACTGACCCATTTGCTAAGGCCTCGAAACTAAGGAGTTCTATGAACTCAAGTGGAATGTAGGATATCTGATATCATTCTGAATGGCTTTAGTTCAAGTGGGAGTTGTTGAAAAATATATCATAAAGCCAATCATCTAAGTGGTACATGATTGAAATTAGTATATGAATTATCTAATAATAATAGTTATTTGGCTGGTTCATCATTGAAGTTCTATCTTTCTTAAATGAACTCCTAAATTATGATGAAGTATTTAGAACCACAATCAAATGATAAAGAAGAATTTATCGGATGGTTCTTAAACTATTCACGATCAAATGATAAGTTATTAACAAGGATGATAACTTATCGAGTGTAGATCACTGTATGCCATATATGTTGGTTTATCCTCATAACCAAGTGGTGTAGAGATACTGGTATGGCATCTAGGTGAGATATAGGAGTACATCTATACTGAACATGATTAATGTAATACTTTACTATCATAATAGCTAAGACCAATGGATATAAGTGTCCCTCCGACCTGAGATCACCATGGTGACTTACAAGCAACTCACTATACTTTGGTACTGGACTGTCTATATTTCTAATATAAGTTCAAAAGATTTTTAGGTACAGTCAAGTACTTATGAAGTTGGTGTGTGAGTCAATATGGGATTGATCACTTCTGATTAGCTTCAGGAGGAGAATGACTCATTTTGTTTTAATTTAGCAAAATCCAGGCCTAGGTAATCCTCACGAAGAGTCACAAAATTTGCAAAATTTTGAGATACAATAGAGATGACTTGTTTGAGTGTTAATAGTGCACTCGAAGTCATCTTGAGTATTATTGGTCAAAGGGATGAATTATACGGTAACCATGGTCCAAGATTCTAAGAATGTTGCTTTGCATACATTCGACCTATCCAAACGTCAGGAACCATTGCTGGATAGTTTCTTTGATTGGTATAGAAATTGATTCTGGTGCAACCGGCTTAGGTTTGAACCTATGGGGTCACATACATTAGAGATTGTAACTAGACCAGATGGTTAATCAATGATTAAGAATCATTCTAGGATCAAACATTCAATGCGATTGATGTTTGACCTAATTCAAGTGTTGCAGGAGAATCGGTTAGCAATTGGATTGCTAATTGGCTCAATCTGATTGAGCAATCGAGCTGAGATCAATTTTAATTAAATTAAATTTAATTAGAATTAATTTGAGCTTAATTAGATTAATTTTAATTAGTTTATTGGATAAGCCAATTATAAGAGAAAATAATTTCTAGTTGAACTAGGATTTGAGTAATCCTAATTTCTAATTGAGTTAGGATTTAAATCAGATTTAAATATGGTTTAAACCAAACTTAATTGGGTTCTTAGTTAGATTAGGATCATCCATAATTAGGCTTGTACTAATCCTATTTTAATTGGATTAAAAATTTGTTTGACCTAGTCAATACATGAGAATCCTAGTTAGACTAGGATTCCTTGTCATCTTCCCTTGCGCCATTATGTTGTTCCACGCCCAATAATTTTATTTCCAAATTTTTTGTGAGATTTTCCATACCTATGATTGATTTCTCATGCCCCATATCTTGGTTAATTTGGAAACAAATTTGACTTGGTCTTATTTGGAAGTTAGTTTGAATGAGTCAAACTAAATTAGAGTTTTAATTTGATAAAACTCTTCCCCTCTCTCTTTGGTAATTAAACCATGCCCACCGTTAATTTTTGTAGCCATGTTTTTTCTCTCTTTTATGTGTGGTTTTCTAGTCTCCATGCAGAAAAAATAAGGGAAGCAGCATCCAAGAGTTGGATGCCCCATAATTTCCAAGATTGACTAGGTCATTTGACCTAATCTACCTTATTTTTTGGTGCCTCCTATATGATAGGAGAAGGCATCATTTTCCCTTGATGATTCCATGGTAATTTTAAATGAGAAAGGGAGAAAGGTGTGGAGGTTATGGGCCCCAACATTCATGGAGGAAAGCCCTTTGTTTTGGACATCAAGTGTTGATGTCTTGATGAAGACAAAGGTAAGAGAAGATTGTCTTCTCTTTATTTTTCTTTTAAGTATTTTTCTCTTGTTCGTTTTATGTGATTTTTATATGATAAAATCTAAGGGAGAAAGAGGAAGATGGCATGGGGATTTATGCTCTAAGGTGTTGGTGATGGGAAACTTGCAGGGTTTCATGAATAGAGTTCAAAATATTTTTGAAATAATACACAACGGAAGACATAGATTAAATAGTTTAATCTACAATATGCATGTTATCAAATTACAAAATCCTACATCAAGGATCTATAATATGTTATGATGTAAATATAAATCTAAAATTAAATTAATCGTAAGTGGTATTGATCATATCAATACCTTGATCTATAGTAATTCTAGATCTAACTCTAGATCATATCCAGATTACCAAGAGATCAGATCTCTTACCTTTGCACGGATCGAGAACTTTTGGTTAATTTTTGTTGTTACTTTTAGAGCTGCACATGCATCTGATCTCTATAGGTAATCCACATAAACCTACAATATAGATCGAAGGTTCGTCGAACAAAGATCCGCTCGAAGAGCTAGCTCCTCACGGATCCCTCCTGATGGTTAATCAAATACATGTTCTTCGAATCTCTTGTATACTCCAAGAGATGAAGAACATGAGAAGGAATAAGAAAAGAATCCAAACCTTGGATCTTTCATAAATCAGAAAATAAAATCAAGAAAAAATAAATCCTAAGAGAAGATAAATCTTTTCCTTCAGAACATCAATGGTTGATGTCCTAAAAACATCTCTATGTTAGTACAAGAGAAGACCTTCCCCTCTAGAATTCTTTTTAAGTTTCTTGATCTAATATTTTTGATTTTTATCATATAAAATTTCTATAAGAAATTGCAGAAGAAGGGTTCTCCAAGAAACCCTGAGAGAAGACCTTTCTTCTCTTCTCCTTCTCTCATCAGGACATGATCAAAACATATCCAAAAAGAACATCATGCTCCAACAATTTGGAGCACTTATCCCCACACCCTATTCCTCTCTCTCTTAAATTTTTATCACATAAAAATCACAAAGAATAAAGAAGAGGAAAAATACATAAAAGAAAAATAAGGAGAAGACAATCTTCTCATACCTTGTCTCTTCAAAGCATCATCCTATGTTGTCCAAAACAAAGGATCTTCTCCGTAGAACTTGGCACCTCACACTACCCACATTTTCTCCCTTTTGTGATCTCCTTTCGCCATAGAATTGCCTAGGTTTCTCATGCCATCTACTCAAAATAAGGCACCTCCTTATTTAAGACAAGGACTAGGTTAAAATCGTATTCTTAGAAGGAGTCTCATGGGGCGTCCAACTCTTGGATGTCCCTCTCCTAAATATTTGGTGTGTAACCACTCAATCTACTACAAGAAAAGAAAGGAAAAGAGGGCAAAAAAAAAAAAACCAAGGCATGGAACAGGTTGGCGCACAAGAGAGGGAGGAGTTTTGGTCAAAGGGGGCTCTTATAAGTAGGAAACAAATCCTAACTTCTTCTTGGTTTTGACCGAGGCAAAACAAACTCCCAAATATCAGAATTATGCAGCATGGAGAAGCTTCATACGCATGGTAAAGTTCACATAAAACCTTAGAAATAAAAGGTGGGAGTGGGCTTTCTAAGGCGCAAGAGAAAGAGAGAGAGTCCCAGTCCAACTGGGACTCCTCGTGTTTGACTTGGTAAAAATAGGTTTGAACCTAATTTAAATTATATTCAAACTAAATTAAATACAATCCAATTAAGAGTGATCCTAGTCTAACTAGAAGCCTAATTAAATCAATTTAAATTAGGATTTAAATCTGATTTAAATCCTAAGTTAATTAGGTACACCCAAATCCTAATCAAACAAGAAATTATTCTTTCTTTCTATTGGCTTATCTAATAAACTAATTAGATTAATCTAATTAAGTTCAAACTAATTTTAATTAAATCTAATTTAATTACACTTGATCTCAGCCTAATTGGTTAATCAAATTGAGCCAATTAGAAATTCAATTGCTAATCGATCCTCCTACAATACTTGCATTAGGTCAAACACAAATTGTATTGATCGATTGACCATAGAATAATTCTTAATCATCAATTAACCATCTGATCAGATTACAAGCACTAATTTGTGTGACCCTATAGATTCAAGCCTAAACTGGTAGCATAGAAATCAATTCTTATACCAATCAAAGTTATCATCTAGCAATGGTTCTCGACATCCGAATAGATCGAATGTATGCAAAGCAATATTTTTAGAACCCTGGCTCATTGTTACCATATAATTCATCCCTATGATCAATAATGCTCAAGACGACTTCGAGTACGCTATCAAACACTCATACAAGTCATCTCTATTATGTCTCAAAATTTTGCAAATTCTGTGACACCACACGAGGATTATCCAGGCCTAGATTTTGCTAAATTAAAACACAGTGAGTCATTCTCTTTCTAAAGTTAATCAGGAGTGGTCAATCCTATCTTGACTCATACACTAACTTCATAAGTACTTGACTGTACCCAGAAACCTTTTGAATCTATATTAAAAATATAGGCAATCCGATATTAAAGTACAGTGACTTGCTTGCAAGTCACCATGGTGATCTCAGATCGGAGGAACACATATCCATTGGCCTTAGCAAGCTACTCTTGATAGTAGAATGCTACATTGGTCACGTTTGGTGTAGATATATTTATATATCTCACCTAGATGCCATATCAGTATCTCCATACCACTTGGTTATGAGGACAACCAACGTATATGACACACAGCGATTTATACTCAATAAGTTATTACCCTTGTTAATAACTTATCATTTGATCATGAATAATTTAAGAACCATTTGATAAATCCTTCTTTATCAATTGATTGTGGCTCTAAGAACTTTATCATAATTTAGGAGTTCATTTAAGAAAGATAAAACTTTTATGATGAATCAGCCAAATAACTATTATTATTAGATAATTCATATACCAATTTCAATCATCTACCACTTAGATGATTAGCTTTAGGACACGTTTTCCAATAGTTGGGGCATAATGATCTTTTTGGACATCCTGATGAGAGAAGAAGGTTTTCTTTTAGTGTTTCTTTGAAAACCCTTCTTCTCTATATTATGTGAGATTTTTTTATGAGAATAATCA
Organism: Cocos nucifera; assembly: GCA_006176705.1. NCBI lineage: Eukaryota > Viridiplantae > Streptophyta > Magnoliopsida > Arecales > Arecaceae > Cocos > Cocos nucifera. The sequence continues at coordinate 210,524 of QRFJ01001092.1, read as the reverse complement.
GCAAGTGTAAGATCTGAAAACATGAAAAAAGTTTAGGGGAGAAGGTCTCCACTTGTCCTATCATAAAGATGTTTTCAGGACATCAATCATTGATGTCCTGAAAGAGAAGATTTATCTTCTCTTAGGACCTTTTCTAATGTTTTTATTTTTGATTTATGGGAGATTCAAAGATTGAATTTTTTTCTTATTCTTCATCTCTTAATGTGTCTAGGAGATTTGAAGAATAAATTTTAAATTAACTATCAGGAGGGATCCACGAGAAGCTAGCACTTCGAGCAGATCTTTATTCGATGATCCTTCGATTTATGTTGCAGCTTTATGTAGACTTTTTGTAGAGGTCAGATGCGTGTGCAGCTTCAAAGATAATAACGAGAATCAACCATGGAGTTCTCAACTTGTGCAAAGATAAAAGGTTTGATCTCTTCTCTCACCTAAATGTGATCTAGGATTTAGATCTAGAATTATTCTAGATCTATGGTATTGATTTGATCAATATCAAAATATTTATTTTTAGATTTATGCATGTATTATAACATGTTATACGTCCTAGATATAGGATTTAGTAATTAGATTACATGCATTTATACATTAAATGATTTAATTTACAACTTCTACTATGTTATATTTTAAAAAAAAATTTGAAATTCATGCATGAACCAGTTGGTGTCTAAGGTAAGTTTGGCAATCTAGACCAATGATTTTTAATTGGGAGCTACTTGTGCTGATTCGATCTTTGATGAGTTAATGACATATCCCGTCCACTGATCTCACTTACATGGCCAACCTGATGAGTTAGGTTTTGATTAGATCACTTAGAGATTCGAGTTTGTCGATGTTAATTAGGTAAATTAGTATGACTGATTTAGGTGCTCCTAAGACTTGCATGAATTAGGTTCTTTTTTATCTGACTTGGTGAAGTTAGTAGGAGTATCGAAATTGGCTGGTTAATCCTCTCTCTTCTTCTTAAAATGGATTAATCAAATCCTTTAAAATTATTAGATCCTTAAAGATGATATAATTATGATAATAACTAGGTCATAGCCTCCCATTAAGTTGAGTGATAATGGGTTCATTAGTTTAATAATCATTGTAGGCCCAAAGGCCTAGTTCTTATTGACTAATGAAATTATCATTCATAATATGATGTTTTAGTTGTGTCTTTCTAATGGTGGTCAGGTTGGCCGACCAAAGTCGGGCTTGATCATTTGTTGGTTAGATGCACCAAATATGGTCATGTTAATGGTTGGACCTAATTAAACCTTTTTAGTAGAGGCCAAAGTCTACTGATTAGATTTCTGGGGCAAAATTAAAATTACTAGAAGTTATTTAGAGAAACAATTGATTATAAACCTATACATAGATGCACATGGATTGATCGACAAAAGTCGGGCCTGTGTGCAGTCCTGTGTGGATTTTAGTATCCACTAAGGAATTAAGGTAATTTCTTGAATTAGAGGTAGAGGCTACCAGTTCATATAAAATAGTTAAAAAACTTTTAGACTAATGTCTAAGTCTTTAGGATAAATAATTCATATAATAATTAGGTTATGCTTTTTCTTTTTTTATAGCTATGGCATCTATCCTATTGCTCGGATCATTGTTGGATAATGACAAACTAATGGGACCTAACTTTGATAGCTAGTATCAAAAGTTGAAAATCATTCTGCAATATGAGTGGATTCTGCATATTTTGATAGATCCAGCAGCTGATGAACTAGCTCCAAATGCTAGAGGGATGGTTTAAGACACTTACTCAAAGTGGCTCAATGATCGTACCACCATTCGATGCATCATGCTGGCGGCAATGAATGATGAATTCAACCATAGGTTTGAAAATGCCTAGCCACAAGAGATGCTTCAAATATTGAATGACTCCTTTGGTATGCCTGATGATGTTGAGAGGCACAAGACTAGTTGTGCCATTTTCAATGCTCGGATGAGGGATGAGAGGTCAGTCACCAATCATGTATTGTACATGATTGAGATGATTGAACGCCTGAGTAAACTAGGCTTTTTCTTGCATGAGCAACTTGGAAAGAATGCTATATTGAACTCTCTGCCCAAGTCCTTCCTCCCTTTTCTTACTCATTTTTGAATGACAAAGCCTGTAATGAACTACCATAGTTTATTGGGGCTACTATAGAACTTTGAGAAGGACCACCAGTTCTATAAGGAGTCAATGAATGTTGTAGGAGGGTCTTCTTCTGGTCGTCGATCCTTTAAGAATGGAAAGAAGAATAGGAAGAAGAAGAATAAGAAGGTGCAGTCACACGCTAGGACGTCAGTATAGGATCAGACCAAGAAGACTAAGCCTGACCAAAGCTACATAGAGTGCTTCTTTTGTAAGAAGCTGAGGCATTGGAAGAGGAACTATCCTCAGTACATTGCCTCCCTAGACTCGAACAGGCCGAGAAAGAAGCAAACTATTGTTGGGCAAGATAATTATATGATAATACTTTGCAACATCCTAATATGTGATACTACTACCTGGGTATTAGATACCGGAAGCCCTTATCATATCTATAATTCAATGCAGGATTTGTAGGTCAATAGGAGATTTGATGAAGGTGAGAGGGTTTTGAACGTTGAAAATGGAAGACAAGTTCCAGTTCTAGCTTTTGAAATTATGAACTTTGTAATCAATTTTAATAAAGTTATTCTTTATGAATATTACTATTATCCAAGCTTTTTGTTGAATGTTATTTTTGTAGGCCTTTTGGCCAAAAATAATTATGAATTTTTAATAAAAAAAATATTTGTAATATCTTTTTGAATAATGTTACGATATTTATTGGATAATTAAAAAATAAAATTTATATACTATCATAGCCTATTAATATGGTTCAGTCATCTAGTACATGTCCTAGAGTAAATGATGTGTCAGATATCTACCTTTCGTACTGTAGGCTAGGTCATATCAATAAGAACAGAATAAGCAAGTTGGCTTAAGAAGGAATTCTTATTGTAGGTGAGTCTTGTCTTTTGGGGAAGATGATGAAATCATCTTTTACTGAAAAAGATGAGCGAGCCAGTAAACTTCTAGGTCTAGTATATTCTGATGTATATGGACCCATGAGCTCAAGTACTAGAGGTGGATATTTCTACTTCCTAACTTTCACTGACGATCTATCTAGGTATGGGTATATCTATTTAATGAAACACAAGTTAGAATTATTGAAATATTCAAACTATTTCATAATGAGGTAGAAAAGCAAACCGAAAAGAGTATTAAAACTCTTCGATTTGATCGAGGGAGTAAGTACCTTTCTAGCAAGTTTTTGACATATTTAGAAGAGAATGAGATTCTCTTCTAATGAACTCCTTCTAGAACACCACAGTGTAATGGTGTGTTTGAAAGGAGGAATCAGACCTTATTGGATATGGTTCGGTCCATGATATGGTTTGTCAGTCTGTCAATCCCCCTATGGGGACATATGCTCGAGTTGGTTTGTTACATTCTAAATAGGATTCTGAGTAAGTTTGTAGCTAAAATGCCATATGAGATATGGATAGGGCATAAGCAAGTACTCTCGCATCTTAGGATTTGGGGGTGTTTGGCTTATGTCAAATATTTAGGTATAGACTATGATGAGACATTTTCTCATCATAGGATGTAAATAGATCCTCAAGAGAAAAAGAGATGCAGATGAGAAGGTGAAGATCTATAAGGCCCATCTAGTTGCCAAGAAGTATCGTCAATATTATGATATAGACTATGATGAGATATTTTCTCCTATGGCAATGCTCAAGTTTTTTTGGATTATACTTGCGATAACTACCAATCTGAACTATGAAATCTAGTAGATGGATGTGAAGATAGTTTTTCTTAATGGAGAGCGGGACGAAGAGGTATATATGATATAACTCGAAGGATTCATATCCATAGATAAGTCTAAGATATGCAGGCTTTAAAGATCCATTTATGGACTGAAGTAGATATCTTAGACTTGGAATATATATTTTGATAGTATGATCAAAATGTATGGCTTCATTAAGAATAGAGAAGAGCCCTGCATATGCAAGTTGACTATGAAGGAAAAATTCTAATTTTTCGGACTAGATTCGTTCAGATCTGATCGGATCAAGAGATATATTTCAAAAATTTTTTCTCTTTGATCTAAATCAGATCTGAGATGTTTCAAATCTGATTCTTATTATTCTAATAATAAAAATAAAATTTAGATAAATTAAATTAAATTTAATTTACCTCGAAGTAGGGTAATCCTATTATCCGTTGATGATCCTGTAAGCAGTGGAAGGTTCTGGATTTAGCCACGCAAGTGCCTGACATCTACCGATATCCACTCAGGTTCGATCTGGAGATCCTCTTCTTCTCTATCATATCTCCAGAAATTAGATCTGGAGGATCTTCAAAACACCTTTTGAAGATCAGCAGTTGTCCTTTGTAGCAGCACAGCCTTCTAGCTTTCTGTCACCTTTCTCTCGTATGGATTGCACCAACTAAGATCCCAAACTCCTTTGGGTGTGGAGAGGAGAGGGAGAAGGTGGACTTGGCGTGGAGGAGGAGAAGAGAGGCAGCCTTGGGGCATGGAAATTTTCAATTAGATTTTAGATCTCTTTTGGTTGGGCGTAGGGTCTTATTTATAGACTATGCATGATCCAACTCCTCTTCTTCCCAACCAATCACAATCCTTTGTGAAATCAAATCTAAATCTGATTGGTGGAAATAGAGTCCCTTGGATTCCTCCTTAGATGGTGCCTAAGACCAATCAAACATGATTCTTAGGAGAAGTCTAATCAGAATCCAAACAGGAGATGGAGTCCCTATCCAGTAGGGACTTTTGGGTGCCTCAAACTTGGGCACATGCCAAGGGTGGCGTGTGCCCTCTTCCTTGCCAGGTTCTTGGCTTGGCATGTGCCCTCCTCCTTGCCAGGTTCTTGGCAAGGGGACAAGCCTCCACCAGCTCTCCAATAGGTGCATGACACATGGACAAAAGTTAATGTGTCAATGGTCATCATTTGATCAATCAAAGATCAACTTTTGACCAAAGTCAAAGGACAAGAAATGGCAGATGACCAAAAATGGCAGGTATTGTCTTACAAAATAAGACAACCCTTTTCTAACCTGGATAGGCTCCAGTCAGACCAGGTTAAGGCCTCTGAATGAGCATAAACTCCTTTGGCTCAGTCAGGACAACTATTTATGATAGTAAAAGAAGAACGTTAGGTTCAATCGAGTGCTAGCACGATTTTCTTGAACCTAATTGAATCTCATTCAGATCAATTGAACTGGATCAGTTCAATTGATGATCACCAGATTCAAACCCTTATTTGTGTGACCCAGTTAGGTTCAGTTCTGTATGGTAATGGGATATGTCATGATCTCTATCATCGACATCATCGAAACTCCTTTCGATGGATCAGAACTCTTCTGATTCGAACAGCTAGAATGATCGATCATCTAAATCATTCTAATTGCTCCCAAAATCCACCAGTGACACCTAGCAGTATATGGTGGCAACCCATCAGAGCTGAATGCGAACCTCTTGGTGCAGCTACCTGTGTGATTAAGTTCTTCTATCTTGAGCCCCGATCAGATTAGGGTTAAGGTGAACTCGTCAAACCCTAGTCTCTATCATATGATGTAATCATTCGATTCAAGTCCGATGTGAAAATCTAAATAGAAACTCTTTCTATTATTTCACTCTGCCATGGCCATGGGCTTCTGGACTTGATTCTCATGATCATCATAGGGCTGCTCCTCTACCACCGAGGTAGATAGATTCCATCTTGATGCAATCCAGTTCCTACAATGAACATGCTATAGCCAACATACACCTCAGGGTTCTGCATGGCTAGGAGACCGAGTAATGGTGTAGTCAAACTATAACACCCTCAAGGTGAACTGCCGATGCACCTCAGGTCAAAGAACCAGACACACTACTGCAGCATCGAGTCAGTCATTGATGAGAAGGTAGACTTCCATAATGACTACTCGAGGTGGTCACGCTCAGTGCCCTCGTTCTCTAACGAGTACCTGTACTCTCGCTCCGGTGTCTCCACACCGTAGACTCAAGACTCATCTACTAAAGAGAAGCGATTGTACACCAACCTTTCGGATCAATCACCATCCTCGTGATGATCCTATGGTCGGGAGCATTTTATGAGTTAATAATGATTATTCATGTCTTAAATTTTCAACTCTTGAAAATATGAATTATCATTACCATTAACTCAAAGGATGTATCACAGACACTAAATACACATATGTGATAGAAAATAACCCATTTTATTGATTATAGTTAAAATTATAATTTTGCCCCTAGAAGTGTATTACAAGTGTCAGCCAATTCTGGCTTCTAGGGCACATATATCTAACAATCTTCCACTTGTCCTAAAGCCAATTGGCTAAAAGTCTATGTCCCATCTTCTCAAGGTGGGCTTCGATCTTCTGCTAGCCCAATGGCTTTGTAAGCAGGTCTGCCACATTATCTGTGGAGTCGACTCTCTTGACCTTGACATAACACTTCTCGAGGAAATCGCGGATGAGGTGGTATTGCCGCTTAATGTGCTTGGATTTCTGGTGAGACCTCGGCTCCGTAGCAAGGGTTATGGCGTCATTGTTGTCGTAGTATAGAGGAATGGCATCTAATGGCGTTACTCTAATTTCTGCAGCAAACTTCTTGTACCAGAATGCTTCCTTCGCAGCCTCTGATGCAGGGATATATTCTGCTTCCATGATGGAATCTGCTATCACGGTTTGCTTGAAACTCTTCCAACTGACAGCACCACCATTACACACAAATAGACTCTCAGATGTCGACTTTCAATCATCTACATCAAACATGAAATCTGAGTCTGTGTATCCCTGGACTTGGAGTTCTCCGTTACCAAAGACCAACATCATATCCTTATTTCTTCTCAAGTACTTAAGGATACATTTCACAGAAGTCCAGTGTTCTTCACCTGGATTTGACTAATATCTGCTTGTGACACTCACAGCATGGGCTATATCAGGTCGTGTACATAGCATGGCATACATGAGGCTTCCTATTACAGAAGCATAAGGGATCTTGCTCATGCATTCTATTTCCTCAGGTGTGCTAGGGCACATCTTCTTAGAAAGATGAATACCATGTCTGAAGGGTATTAATCCCCTCTTAGTGTTTTTCATACTAAACCTCTTTAGTACTTCCTCTATGTACATCTTCTGTGAAAGTCCTAGCATCCTATTTGGTCTATCCTATAGACCTTAATTCCTAGAATAAAGGATGCTTCACCTAAGTCTTTCATGAAGAATTTCTTGGATAACCATATTTTGACTGTCGTCAATATGGGAATATTATTCCCAATAAGGAGGATGTCATCTACGTACAACACGAGGAAGACAACAGTGCTCCCACTAACCTTTTCGAAGACACACGATTCCTCTTCATTTTTGATGAAATCAAACATTTTGATTACATCAGTGAAACGAGTGTTCTAGCTCCGAGATGCAAGCTTAAGTCCATATATGGACCTTTGCAACTTGCAAACCTTATGATCAGTATCACTGGATGTGAAACCTAGCGGCTGATCCATATAGATGTCTTCCTCAAGATATCCATTTAAGAATGCCGTTTTTACGTCCATTTGTCATATTTCATAATTGAAATAGGCTGCAACGGCAAGCAATGTGCAGATGAATTTTAGCATAGCCACTGGGGAAAAGATATCATGATAGTTAATGCCTTCGCATTGACTATAACTTTTTGCCACTAGTCTAGCCTTGAATATCTCCATATTTCCATCTACGCCAATCTTTCTCTTGAAGATCCATTTACACCCAATAGGTACTATACCTTCTGGTGGATCTACCAAGGTCCAAACTTGGTTTGAGTGCATTGAGTCAATTTTTGACTGCATTGCCTCTAGCCATTTCTCGAAGTTGATATCTGATATCGCCTCATTGTAGGTTTTGGGATCATCACCATGAGCACCATTACCTACGAGGAATATTTCCTCTACTTTCTCTGAAATAATACCTAAGTATCTTTCAGGAGGATGGAAAACTCTTTTCGATCTACGAGGTGGAGGAGGTAGTGTTCTTATTGGCTTAACCTGATTTGGTTCCAATTGGTCCTTAGCTCGTTGTACTTGTGAGACTTTCTCATCAAGCTTAATCTGCTTTCCAATGCCACTATCTTGAATAAACTATTTTTCAAGAAAGATGGCATGTCGATTCATAATCACATTATGATCTTCTGAAATGTAGAAATAGTATCCTAATGACTCTTTAGGATATCCTATGAATCGAGCTCTAAAGGACCTAAACTCTAACTTATCCGCTTGTTGTCTTTTGACATGAGCCGGACAACCCCAAATTCTGAGATGACTCAGACTTGGTTTCTTACCGTGCCATATCTCATACGGTGTGGTAGGAACGGTCTTAGAGGAAACCCTATTCAGTAGATAAATTGAAGTTAACAATGAATGTCTCCAAAGAAATTAGGAGAGGTCTGTGAAGCTCATCATGGATCAGACCATATCCAATAGAGTTCGATTTCTCCATTCTGAAATCCCATTGAGTTGAGGTATTCTTGGTGGAGTCCATTGAGAGACTATGCCATTTTCCTTGAGATAGTCTAAGAATTTCTGGCTAAGGTATTCACCTCCTCGATCTGATCGAAGAATCTTAATGGATTTTCCAATTTATTTTTCTACTTCATGTCTGAATTCTTTGAACTTTTCAAAAGCTTCAGACTTATGTCTCATAAGATACACATACCCATACCTAGACAGATCATCGGTAAAGGTAATGAAGTAGACAAAATTGCCTCTAGCCGGCACATCAAATGGGCCGCACACATCAGTATGTACTAGGGCAAGGAGATCTGTGGCCCTTCTCCCCATGTCCAACAAAAGGGAGTTTGGTCATTTTGCCTTGAAGACAAGATTCACAAGTTGGATATGACTCGGAAGTCAATGGACTCAATAGCCTATTTTTCTCCAATTTGTTGATCCTATCTTCTGCTATATGACCTAATCTCAGGTGCCATAGATATCTATCGTTTGGACTATCCCTAGGTCGTTTGGCATTCATGTTTTGCTCGATAGTTAGAATAGGTACATCAATATGTAGCTGATAAAGACCATTAATAAGGAAACCATTTGCAATTTTATTTCTTTCATAAAGAATGTTACAATGGTCCTTAAAGAAGGTAATCACATAGCCTTCTAGTGCTAAGCATGAAATAGAAATCAAATTCCTGCTAGCTATAGGCACATAATAATAGTCTTTCAAAACTAAGTCTAAACCAGATGGTAATCGAAGAGGGTATGTTCCCACCATCACTACAGCAACTCTTGCTCCATTACCGATGCGTAGGATCATGTCTCCATCCCTCAGCCTCCTGCTATCCTCAAGACCCTGCATGGAAGTGCACAGATGAGCACTAGAACCAGAGTCAAGCACCCAACTGGATGCAGAAAAAACCGTAAGGTTAGACTCAATAACGAGCATACCTCCAGAAGGACCTTCCTTCTTGTTCTTCAGGGTGGCCAGGTAAGTAGGGCAGTTCCTCTTCCAATGGCCGTCGCTGTTGCAATGGAAATACTTTTCTTTGACATCGGCCTTCTTCTTCAGCTCTGCCTTCTTCTTCTTTCCTCCTTCCACCTTTTGCTTTTTCACAGACTTCTTTTTCTTTTCATAAGACTTTCTTTTGGAAGAATGTCCATTCCATAGCAAGAACTGAGCCTTTAGAACCTTTCATAGAAAGCTCAGCGGTAACCAGCATGTTCATTAATTCGGCCAAGGAATTTTGAAGTTTATGCATGTGGTAATTCATGATGAATTGCCCATATGCATCAGTCAAGGATTGCAGAATAATATCATTCTGCAGATCCAAGTCTAACTTCACACCGAGCTTCTCAAGCTCTTCCAATGTCCTTGATCATCATCAGACAGTGATCTTGGACTGACTGCCCATCACGCATCTTAGCCTTAAAAAGTCATTTCGTGACTTGATACTTGGCTATGCGACTCTGTTCACCAAACATCTCCTACAGGTGAGCCAACATTTGGCGAGCAGTCCTTGATATCTTCATGTTGGCGCTGGAGCTCATCAGACATCGAGCCCAACATGTAATATCTGGCCTTATTATCTTCGTCTATCCATTTTTCTAGAGATGCTCTTTGTTTAGTGGATGGACGGACTGGTAAGGTGGGAGGGTCCCGATCCAATACATGGGTTAACTTCTTGGAATCCAAAATGATTTTGTAGTTCCTGAGCCAATCTTTATAATTGGATCCGGTCAGTCTATGTGTGTCCAGGATACGTGCTAATGGGTTGGACGCAGACATTTTCCTATAGAGAGTCAAAGATTCTAGTTAGATACTGTAATTATGACTTGACCAATTTATTTATAAATTTTATTTTTAAATAAATTAGCTCTCATTATTTTTTTGGATCCCTACACTCTCTCTATAAAGATGCAAAAATCTCTACGATTAATGATTTCTAGTGGGTGGTGCGGTCTCACCAACTGACTCATCACCTCACCTAACAGTTATTGGTGATGGGTTAGCCAATGAGTGAACAACTCTTGTTCAATGATTCTCTAATCATGGTGCACCCAAACTTGGTCTCTAATTCATGAATCTCACCGTATCTCGGAATATTGATCCACTCCTTACTTAAGTCAGACCCTACCATTTGCATAGACTGAATTCCTAATTGAGTCTCTCACCGTATCCTAAATATTGAGCCCAACTCATCCTCCAACCCATAGCATCCAATGCCTAATAGACATGGTTGCATCTTTCCGATGCAACTGAGCCACTGTATTCAATCGAGAACAATCAACCCGAAAGGGCCTGCACATCTACAATGGTGGAAGACCTCAGACTTAATCTTTTCTTAGGGAGAATTGATTCAGGTCTCATTAAACTAGACTTATCATAGTCATAACAATTATGACTAACCTAGTGGCATGGGTTAGCTCGGATTATTGACCACCTCAAATTAGAACTGTGTCGACAAATATGGCCAGGTAAGTGAGAACGATGGAAGGGATATGCCATTAACTCATACAAGAATGCATTCAGATCGAGTAGCTCCCAATTAAAAATCAAGTCGGTCGTATGTGCCAAACTTACCTTAAACACCAAATTATTGAGCCAGAACCAATTGGGTTAGCCTACAATCCAGACTCTAACCTCTGAGCCTAATTAGGTCTTGCTTGATCGTGACTCGATCTTGACCCAAACTTAATCCTATTAGGCTGGTCAATTTAAGCATTGTTGATCCCATCTAACCAACTCTTGATTCGGTTTGATCAACCGCTTAGACCTAATTGAGCTACCCAAGCCCGAACCCAATATTATGAATATGTCTTAGATCTAAAATTCTCAATTTTAGACCTAATTAATATTTCATAATCTTAATTTTTAATTAAGTAGGGTTCATAAATAAAATATGCACAATAAATCCTAGGGTTTCAGGATCTAGGGTTTTGCAGAAAGTAAGTTTTGGGTTTCTGATTAAGGACGAATGCACAGCACCCCTACATGTCATAAGAACACCCCATCGGATGGAAGGAGAGGGCCTTTAAACCCTTCTTCATTCTTATGACCGGACGGCCAAGAGGAATGCCTTAATCAGGAAATATGTAATACTACAAAATAGTTTTAGATCTATATCATATATCTCATATACAAATTAGATCTAATCATGGCATATTTTGCATACATCTCATGTATCGAATCATGCATATTTTTCAGATCTAAATTATCTCATAATAATCTAAAAAATTAGATTTAAATTGATCTTATCAAAATAAACTCTAATCTAGACAACTATGTAGAACTATTCTACAACTAGTCTAGACATGCATCAATCATATCTCATATGATGTTCAAAATTAAATAATTTTTATTTACTATTTTTTAGATGTTATTATAGCAATTATAATATCAAAAAATAATAAATAAATAGATCTAAAAAATAATTTAATCAAATTAAATTATAAACATGCAAGACTATTCTATAGAACTATTCTATTTTAGAACTAGTCATGCATATTTTCTAATCTTAGATCCAATCATTTAATTTTAATTTTTTGGATTTTAGATCTGATAACATCTCATGTGACATCTAAAATTACTTATTTTTTGATTAGAATAAATTTAAAATTAGATATAAATACTTTAGAATCTTAGCTCTGATACCAGTTGAAGGGAAAATCCTGATTTTTCAGACTAGGTTCGTTCAGATCTGATCGGATCAAGAGATATATTTCAAAATTTTTTTCTCTTTAATTCAAATTAGATCTAAAATATTTTAGATCTAATTCTTATTATTCTAATAATAAAAATAAAATCTAGATAAATTAAATTTAATTTAATTTACCTTGAAGTAGGATAATCCTATTATCTATTGATGATCCTATAAGCAGCGGAAGGTTCCAGATCTAGCCATGCAAGTGCCTGGCCTCTACCAGTATCCACTCAAATTGGATCTAGAGATCCTCTTCTTCTCTATCACATCTCCAAAAATTAGATCTAGAACTGATCTGGAGGATTTTCAAAATATCTTTTGAAGATTAGCAGTTGTCCTTTGCAGTAGTGTAGCCTTCTAACTTTCTGTCGTCTTTCTCTCATCTGGATTGCACCAACTAAGATCCCAAACTCCTTTGGGCATGGAGAGGAGAAGGGGAAGGTGGACTTGGCATGGAGGAGGAGAGGAGAGGCAGCCTTGGGGCATGGGAATTTTCAATTAGATTTCAGATCTCTTTGGGTTGGATGCAGGGTCTTTTTTATAGACTATGCGTGATCCAACTCCTCTTCTTTCCAACCAATCACAACCATTTGTAAAATCAGATCTAAATCTGATTGGTGAAAATAGAGTCCCTTAGATTTCTCCTTAGATGGTGCTTAAGATCAGTCAAACTTTGTTCTTAGGAGAAGTCTAATCGGAATCCAAAAATGAGATGGAGTCCCTGTCCAACAGGGACTCCTGGGTGCCTCAAACTTGAGCACACACCAAGGGTGGCGTGCGCCCTCCTCCTTGTAGGTTCTTAACAGGGGGACAAGCCCCCACCAGCTCTCCAATAGGTGCATGACACATGGACAAAAGTTAAAGTGTCAATGATCAATATTTGACCAGTCAAAGATCAATTTTTGACTGATAGGTACGTGATGTTGTCGTTAAGACACCGTGTTTATCAGTTTAATCCGACTTCTTAAAATCATTGAAATTGCGTAGATAGTAGTGAGTCGGGTCGAATCCACAGGGAAGGTAGTATTTTTTTTTAGATTTAAAATCTTTAATTTTATAAAAGAAAAAGAAAAGAGAAGAGTTTTGGGATCAAAAGTGAAGTCGGAAAATAAAAAGCAAAAATTAAAAGGTGCAGGAATTTAAACTTGGTACTAAGATCTACTAGTTAGATCTTAGCATCTACTTGCAAAGTAATAATTTAAAGTGCATAATAATTAAAGTGCAGAAATTAAATTATAATAAAAATAAAAAAAAGCAAAAAATTAAAATATAAAAATAAAATTTTTATTAATTAAAATTTTAGAATTTAAATACATAAAATTTAAAAAGAAAAGAAAATAAAATAGCCTGATCTCTGATCTTGGATCGGCATTGGCAGAAAGATGGTGTAGAAGCTCGGCTCTTCTTCTCGGCACCCGTTGCTTCGAAGCAGCCTTTAACCCATAGCCTGGCTTCGCCCTGTACCAAAGCTTCACCTTGATCGGAGATGTTGATTTCTGATGGCCTAGGGTCCTTTTTATAGAGCTAGGAGGGCTGGATATTTTTTTCTAAAGGCAATATGGGACTAATAGCCTTTGTAATCATCAAAATACAAAGAAATTTGGATAAAATTTGAATCAAAATAGCTCTGATATGACTCTGATAAATCTGATAAAATCCAGCCATTCAACAGAAATCCAACGGTCCAAAAATCATCAAAATCGGATGCAGATCAACTCAGATCGGGTCGGATTAAATTCTGGCCGTTGGATCGCGTTCCTCCGATGAAATCTGGCCGCAAATCACGCACCTGAGAGTTTTGATCACCGCCGGTCAGTGTTCTGGACCGTCGGATCATCTGGACCATCGGATCTTCAGCGCTGGTTTTTTGGCCGATGGTGATCCGCGTGATGTTAATGTATCTGAATAAAATTCGGAAGCAACCACAGCCGTCCGATCCTGACCGCAAACAACCACATCCGTCCGATCGCGCAATAACTGTTCCCATGGACCGCGTGGACCGGCCGCACCGCACACCGCAACCAATCAGCGCCGCTGTTGTCGGACGAAAAGACTAAATTACCCTTGTGAGCCGCGATAAATTTCTGTAGACCCTTAAGGGGTCTAGGTCCACCACGTGGCAATTTCTGATTCGCCGGAATTTGCTGAGCTGGCGGTCCACGCCTAGATCGTGGACCGGCTGATGGCTTCAATGGCTGAGTCGGCTTTGATGGCTCGGCTTGGCTTGGTGGCTCGGCTTGCGGAGCCGGCTGAGCCGTTTTCTTTTTTATTTAATTTTTATTTATTTTATATTTTTTAAAAATTCATATCTTTTCCATTTTAGCTCCGTTTTACTTGAAATTTATTTCATTGTGATCAAAAAAATGAGCTCTTTCTATTGATAATAAAATTTTATTTTTTAATTTTTATTAATTTTTATTATTTTTTAATTAATTTTTTAATTAATAAAAATATGAATTTTTCAAAAATTATATATAAATTGATTAATTAATTCTTAAAAATTAATATAAATTAATTAATAAATTAATACTTTTATTGATGAATTTATGATACTTATCACACCCCCCAACTTAAGCTTTGCTCGTCCTCGAGTAAAGAAAGAATTTAGTTTTAAATACCTTTTAACTTTAGAGTTTCGAATTTTACCTAAGCAATTTTCAAAATGGCCATTGATATTCAGTAGAGCTTAAATGAGATATATCATTGGGGTATTAATACTTATCAATAGAAAAATTAAGTAAAGAATATTAAATTTTTCAGAACTTTTTCTAAATTATTCCACTTTTATCTCTGATTTGTCTAAACTTTCATATAGGCAGGTGTATTGCTACTTCCATCCTTCATTTATTAATTTTTATTTTCACATTGCCCACTTTTTGATGCGAATATCATTGCTTACTTAGGCAACGGGACCCGGTTACTTGGTGGGAAACCAATGTTTTTTTTTTTTTTTTTTTTTTTTTTTTTTAACGTTGTACCACTATTGAGTGTCTTAACTCCTTAAGCTTTCTATTTGATCCATGTAGCGAGTCTTGGGCCAATGACTCCCAAACCAGTTGGCTTTAGGGCACTAGGTATAGAATACCCCTCGGGCTTACTAGCTCGAATCAAATAGGCTACGAGTTAAGACTAGCTTTACAACGAGCTTCTTTGCCCTTCCCACCTTTTGACGCGAAACTCAATGCTTGCTTAGGCAAAGAGGCCCGGTTACTCAGTGAGAAGTACTTGGAAACTATTTTATTAAAATAAATTTTTATATGAAGAAACGTATAGTTACCCTACACAAGCCTATAAAAAGTAGACTTTTCTTTGATGCTAGTAAAAATAATTAGAAATGCTCCAAGGAAAAATTTTTATGTTCTAGACTTAACTCTTTATTGAATTTTCTTAATACTTGATTCCTCAATATCTCACAGATTCTCTAATCTGTGCATCAATTTTCTTTTTAAAATGCTTAGTTTAATTCGATTCTTAAGCATAATCAGGTATCTAAATACTAAATACTAACTTTTTTGAGGACTTAAAATTTTAAAATTTTTATTTTTCTCTCCCCCCAACTTAATCGACATTGTCCTCAATGGAGAAGAAAAAATAAAGGATGTAATAAAGAACATGGAAGAATACACCTAACTCAGTATATATATATATATTTTTTATTTTTTATTTATTTATTTATTTATTTATTTATTTATTTTTATTTTTATTTTTATTTTTTTTGGTCCAGCACATGCCTTTGAAAATTTGAGCTCTTCCTTCAACTTATTCAAATTATCCTAAAAAGAAAATAAACTAAAAAGATAAATTAGATAAAACCTAAATATTGGGTTGCCTCCCAACAAGCGCTAAGTTTACCATCTTCAGCCAGACACAATATAGCTCACTATCCTGTGTCGAATATTGGATTGACAAATTTCAATGGTTTTGGATTGCCAATCTCAAAAAGATGATTTATAATCCCATTATTAATATAATCTTTGTTAATTTTAGGGATATAATTTATGATTCCATTCTCAGACCCATATTTATTAAGAATTACTCCTATTTGTTCTTCTAAAATGCTCATGAATGGAGTTTTAGGAGTTAAGTTTGATTCAATGGGTGCTGGAATGGTGACTAAAGGCGGTTTTAATTCTGGAGGTAAATTAATGTGATCCTGCTTAAACAACTCCATTGATATTTCATTACATGCCTTTTGATTTTTATAAGAAGAACCAGCTTCTAGGGTTGAAGGGAATAGGACATTAGGTTTATAAGTCTCAAGTAAATCATCTATTCTCTTTTCCCTTATTTCTATCTCATTTAAACTGGAACTAGCATCAGTACTAATTCCTGGCTTGGGTTCTTCTATGTGGTTAGTCTCAGTACTAACCAGTTCCTCTAAATTTTCATTTTGGCTAGCATCAGTACTAGCCTCTCTCACCTGATCTTGGAATGGGTCCATAAGAATCCTATAGCTTTTAAGTTCAGGAATTACTTTGGTATTCTCAAATTGAAGATTCTTAGATGAAATATTAGATTGATAATTTAATCCAGGTGGTTGGTGGTCATTAGGTGGGTTGTTTGAAATTGGTAGATTCGGTAGTTGATCTAGTTCTCTCCTCATGTTAGACTCAACTAATTATCCAATTTGAGCTTCTAGTCTGGCGATAGATTGCTGTTGAGTCAGAATCAATTGTTGAAGTTGGTTAAATCTATCATCAGCTAGATTGGTCTGTTGAGGAGATAGGTATGAAGGCTGATTATAATATGATGGCTGGTTAAACTGACCATTATTATAGGCATAATTTTGATAATTTTGCTCAAGTGAAATTTGGGTCTGAGCCTGAGTCTGTTGGGATGTCCAAGAAAAATTAAAGTTACTCCAATCTGAATTATATGAATTTGAAAATGGGTCATTAATCAATTTGGAGTATCCTTGAGTAGCTTGAACTTGTTCTTGGATAAAATATGGAAACTGTGCAGTCATAGGATATTCACTTACATGATGGGTTGGACTAGCATAGATTGAATAACTCTCCTGATAATTAGAAGATTGTTGACCTAGGGTTAGGAGTTGATCTATTTTCTGATCAAGAAGGTCAACTTTATCTAATTTTTGGACTATTAGGTTCAGATTAGCCATTTAATTATTATGTTTAATGTGAATCAACCATTCAATTAAGTTCAACTAAATCAGAAAAAGCGATTTTCTACCGTGCATGTATTAGTGCAACCCTATTGTGTGATTCAAAAAAAAAAAATTTAGATTTTTATTTTTTTATTTTTTTTAATTATTATTATTATTATTATTATTATTATTATTATTATTTTATTATATTAAAAATTAATTTTTTTTAATTATTTTATTTATTAATTTTAATTTAATTTAATTTAATTTAATTTATCATTTTTAATATTTTTTTGTTAGTTTAATTTAATTTTTATTTTATTTTATTTTTAGAGGAGTAAGGAGAAGAGTTCTAAAGAAAAGATCCTAAGGAGTCCTAGAACTAAGAAGAAAGAGAAGAATTAGGTTTAATTAGATTTAATGTTGGTTAGCAATCAAGTTGGTCAATCAATCCTGACTAAGGGTTATCCTAGATCTAGACAGCTCCTAACTGCCAAGGTCACCTTCAAGCCCTCCAAGTGTAGGATTAGCCAATCAACTAGCCAGGTAAGTGTAAGGTCGGTGGGAGTCCCTCCGTTGCTTGCCTTAGACACCAATTATGCTTGGCCAGGTAAGCAAACGGAACCAATTAGAAACCACCTTCCTTCGGGCCCAATCATCCCTGAACCACTTTCCTAGACACCTAGTCAAATTGACTTATCCTAACCCGGTTCAACTCTTTGGATTCCTTATCCTATTGAGCTCGAGTTCCTAGGGTTGATGTCTAATTGATTTTAAAATTAAAGGCTTAGGTCAATGCAGGATGCTGGTTGGTTGTTTGTGGGCTAAGGAAGGGTGATCAAATCCCCACCTTATCTTGTTTAATTGGATTGTGCCCTTAATTTGATTTAATATGATATGCAAAAAAAAAAAAAAAAAAAAATCAATCAAAGGATTTTATGCAATTTAAACTAGATGCATGCAACTAATTGAATTCTGAAAGGCTTACCTTGCCTCCAGCAATCACCAAAAATAAAATAAAATAAAATAAAAATAAAAATAAAGATAAAAATAAAACTAATATGATGCATGCTCTAGACAGTTAGGATTTCTAATCTTATCATGAGATTTTTAATTAGATTAAATAAATATTTTTTAAAATTAATTTAAAAAAATAAAATAAATAAAATAAAAAAAAAAAGAACTAGGGTTAGGATTGATCTCACCAGGCAAAACTTCTGATTCTTTTTGTTCTTTCTTTTCTTTTCCTGCAAAATAATAAAAAAAATTAGCAAGAAAATAAAAATTTTATTTATAATTTATTTATAAAAAAAATCAAAGAGATCAAAAATTTAATATCCGTGCCTTCCCCGGCAACGACGCCAAAAACTTGATGCGTTTGCCAGAATTATTTTTAATAAATCAAAGAAATCAAAATCAAAAACCTTCCCCGGCAATGGCGCCAAAAACTTGATGCGTTTGCCGAAATTATTTTTAATAAATCAAAGAAATCAAAATCAAAAATCAAAAACCTTCCCCGACAATGACGCCAAAAACTTGATAGGGACGCGATGTTGTCATTAAGACACCGTGTTTATCAGTTTAATTCGACTTCTTAAAATCATTAAAATTGCGTAGATAGCAGTGAGTCGGGTCGAATCCATAGGGAAGGTAGTATTTTTTTTTAGATTTGAAATCTTTGATTTTATAAAAGAAAAAGAAAAGAGAAGAGTTTTCGAATTAAAAGTGAAGTCGGAAAATAAAAAGCAAAAATTAAAAGGCGCAGGAATTTAAACTTGGTACTAAGATCTACTAGTTAGATCTTAGCATCTACTTGCAAAGCAATAATTTAAAGTGAATAATAATTAAAGTACAGAAATTAAATTGTAATAAAAATAAAAAAAGTAAAAAATTAAAATACAAAAATAAAATTTTTATTAATTAAAATTTTAGAATTTAAATACATAAAATTTAAAAAGAAAAAAAAATAAAATAGCCTGATCTCTGATCTTGGATCGGCATTGGCAGAAAGATGGTGCAGAAGCTCGGCTCTTCTTCTCGGCACCCGTTGCTTCGAAGCAGCCTTTAACCCATAGCCTGGCTTCGCCCTGTACCAAAGCTTCACCTTGATCGGAGATGTTGATTTCTGATGGCCTAGGGTCCTTTTTATAGAGCTAGGAGGGCTGGATATTTTTTCTAAAGGCAATATGGGACTAATAGCCTTTGTAATCATCAAAATACAAAAAAATTTGGATAAAATTTGAATCAAAATAGCTCTGATATGACTTTAATAAATCTGATAAAATCCAGCCATTCAACAGGAATCCAACGGTCCAAAAATCATCAAAATCGGATGCAGATCAAGCTCAGATCGGGTCGGATTAAATTCTGGCCGTTGGATCGCGCTTGATCGAGGAAATCTGGCCGCAAATCACGTGCCTCGGAGAGTCTTGATCACCGCCGGCAGTGTTCTGGACCGTCGGATCATCGCCTGGATCGAGCGCTGCCATCCGATGGTGATCCGCGTGATGTTTGTATCTGAATAAAATTCGGAAAGCAACCACAGCCGTCCGATCCTGACCGCAAACAACCACATCCGTCCGATCGCGCAATAACTGTTCCCATGGACCGCGTGGACCGGCCGCACCGCACACCGCAACCAATCAGCGCCGCTGTTGTCGGACGAAAAGACTAAATTACCCTTGTGAGCCGCGATAAATTTCTGTAGACCCTTAAGGGGTCTAGGTCCACCACGTGGCAATTTCTGATTCGCCGGAATTTGCTGAGCTGGCGGTCCACGCCTAGATCGTGGACCGGCTGATGGCTTCAATGGCTGAGTCGGCTTTGATGGCTCGGCTTGGCTTGGTGGCTCGGCTTGCGGAGCCGGCTGAGCCATTTTCTTTTTTATTTAATTTTTATTTATTTTATATTTTTTTAAAAATTCATATCTTTTTCATTTTAGCTCCGTTTTACTTAAAATTTATTTCATTATGATTAAAAAAATGAGCTCTTTCTATTGATAATAAAATTTTATTTTTTAATTTTTATTATTTTTTAATTAATTTTTTAATTAATAGGAATTTTTCAAAAATTATATATAAATTGATTATTAATTCTTAAAAATTAATATTAATTAATTGATAAATTAATACTTTTATTGATGAATTTATTATACTTATCATTGACCAAAGTCAAAGGACGAGAAATGGCAGGTGATCAAAAATGGCAGGTATTGTCTTACAAAATAAGACCACCTTTTTCTAACCTGGACAGACTCCAGTCGAACCAGGTGAAGGCCTCTAAATGAGCACAAACTCCTTTGGCTCAGTCAGGACAACTATTTATGATAGTAAAAGAAGAACGTTAGGTTCAATCGAGTGCTAGCACGATTTCCTTGAACCTAATTGAGTCTCATTCAAATCAATTGAACTAGATCAGTTCAATTGATGATTACCAGATTCAAACCCTTATTTGTGTAACCCAGTTTGGTTTAGTTCTTTATGGTAATGGGATATGTCATGATCTCTATCATTGACATCATCGAAACTCCTTTCGATGGATCAGAACTCTTCTAATTTGAACAGCTAGAATGATCGATCATCTAAATCATTCTAATTGCTCCCAAAATCCACCAGTGACACCTAGCAGTATATGGTGGCAACCCATCGAAGCTAAATGCGAACCTCTTGGTGCAGCTACTCGTGTGATTAAATTCTTCTATCTTGAGCTCCGATCAGATTAGGGTTAAGGTGAACTCGTCAAACCCTAGTCTCTGTCATATGATGTAATCATTCGATTCAAGTCCGATGTGAAAACCTAAATAGAAACTCTTTCTATTATTTCACTCTGCCATGGCCATGGACTTCTGGACTTGATTCTCATGATCATCCTAGGGCTGCTCCTCTACCACTGAGGTAGATAGATTCCATCTTGATGCAATCCAGTTCCTACAATGAACATGCTATAGCCAACATACACCTCAGGGTTCCATATGGCTAGGAGACCGAGTTATGGTGTAGTAAAACTATAACACCCTCAAAGTGAATTGCCAATTCACCTCAAATCAAAGAACCAGACATACTACTGTAGCATCGAGTCAGTCATTGACGAGAAGGTAGACTTCCTAATGACTACTCGAGGTGGTCACGCTCAGTGCCCTCATTCTTAACGAGTACCTGTACTCTTGCTCTGGTGTCTCCACACCATAGACTCAAGACTCATCTACTAAAGAGAAGCGATTGTACACCAACCTTCTGGATCAATCACCATCCTCGTGATGATCCTATGGTCAAGAGCATTTTATGAGTTAATAATGATTATTCATGTCTTAAATTTTTGACTCTTGAAAATATGAATTATCATTACCATTAACTCAAAGGATGTATCATAGACACTAAATACACATATGTGATAGAAAATAACCCATTTTATTGATTATAGTCAAAATTATAATTTTGCCCCTAGAAGTGTATTATAAGTGTCAGCCAATTCTGGCTTCTAGGGCACATATATCTAACAGACTAATGATGCAATGGTTGTATTTCTTGTATTGTATATGGATGCCATTCTTTTAATCGAGAATGATATCTCTGTATTACAAGAAATAAAGATTTGATTGTCATCATAGTTCTCCATGAAGAATTCAGGAGGAGCTTCCTACAACCTAGGGATGAAGATCTATAAAGATAGATCTAAAAGATTGCTCGAGTTATCCTATTCCACGTACATTGATACTATGCTAAAGCAATTCAGCATGGAATATTTCAAGAAGTGCTATCTATCGATAGGCCATGAAATTTCTCTCTTGAAGAAAGATTGTCCGACAACACCTTAAGAGAGAGAGTGAATGAGTAAAATTTTATATGCTTCGATAATGAGTTCTATCATATATGCCATGACATGTACGTGACCAGATGTGGCATACTCACAAGGGATAGTGAATAGATACCAATCTGATCCGAAGGAGAACCACATGAAGATTGTTAAAACTATCCTGAAGTATTTAAGAAATACAAAGGGCTAGTAGCTTGTTTATGGTGAGTTAGACTTGAGACTGTGGGGTTTACAAACTCCAATTTTCAGTCTAATCATGATGACAATAAAAGTGTGTTTGGATATGTATTTACCGTTAATAGTGAAGTTGTTTGCTAGAAAAGTTTCAAGCAGCACATTATGGCTGACTCAGTTTGCAAGGCGAAATAAGTTGCTGAATCAGATACTGCTAAAGAAGTAGTATGGATGAAAAAGCTCATCACCGAGCTTGGAGTAGCACCCTTTCTTGATGGTCTAGTTCTTCTCTACTATGATAGTTCTTGAGCCATTGCTTAACTGAAGGAACTGAAGGCATACCAATGGATGAAGCATATTCTACATTGCTACTATCTTGTCCGAGAGATCATGGATCAAGGTGATGTTGACCATTAGAAGATCAATAAAAAGGAGAATCTGATCAATCCATTTACTAAAGCAATGGTGGTGAAGGAGTTCGATGACTTCAAGTCAAAGATGGATATTAGATGCTTTACTAATTAGCTTTAATCTAAGTGAGAGATTATTAGAAATGGTGTTCCAAAGCCAATCATTTGCCTGTTGATGGTTGAGTTATATATTTATACTTATATATGAGTTATAAATAAATAAATATTATTTTGGCATGGTTCATCATAAATTTTTTCCATCTTCTAATGAACTTTTGTGTTGTGGTGAAGTTCTTAGGACTATTTAGAATCAACAAAGGAGGATTTATCGTTTGGTCCTTAAACTCATTCGCAATCAAATGATACATTGTTACCAAGGACAATAATGTTAATCGAGTATAGTTCATTATGTGCCATACAGGTTGGTTGTTCTTTTAATCAAGGATTGTGGAGACACTACTATGGCATGCAGGTGGGATGTAATGGCACATTTGCACTGAATGTGACCAATTCTAAAGCTTTTTTACCATCAAGATTTGCTCCGATGAAATATGGATATAAGTGTCCCTCTGACCTAAGATCATCATGGTGACTTTCAAGCAACTCATTATGCTTTGGTGCTGGACTATCTAAATTTTTAATTTAGTGATGCAAGATTTCTGGGCATAGTCAAGTACTTGAGGAGTCGATGTGTGAATCAAGATGGGATTGACCACTCCGGTTCAAGATTTGTGTTCAACTGTATTTCAATTTAGCAAAATCTTAGCTAAGATAGTCCTAGTGAGGTGTCACAGGATTGATTGCATTAAGACATAATATGGATGTATTTTTTAGGGTTAGCAGTTTAACTCTGAGTCATCCTAAACACAAAGTTCAAAGGGATGAATTATGCCGTAATCATATTCATATAGGTTCTGAATATTGCGATTGCGACTATTCAACCTATTCGAATGTTGGGTATGATTACTAGTTGGTACAGCAAGTAGTCTTTATACTACCATCTTAGGTTCGAATCTATGAGGTCACACACATTAAAGGTTCCTACCTAATCTGATGGCTAATGTTGGTCCCACTAGACTTGAACTCTATGGTCAAGAGTCTCATTGGATTAGGACTCTATGACCAAGAGTCCTACTATATTTGTACTTTAAGTCCTACTTATCTGAAACTCTATGATCGAGAGTCCCATTGGTCTGGGACTCTGTGATCATGAGTTCCACTTGTTTGGGACACTGGGATCAAGAGTACCACTAGTTGGATACTCTTCAATCAGGAGTTTGATTTTGATGGGACTCTATTGCTCGGACATCCATTAGAATAAGATTCTATATTTATGAGAGATTTAATTAGTGATTTGATTAATAGTTAACTCAATTTGATAGAGTAATGATTTTTGGATCAAATCCAATTGAATTGGATTCAGTTAGGTTTGACCCGATTAGTTTATGAGATGACCTAATCGCCGAGGAGGTTTGATCCCTGATTTGATCAAGGGTTGGGCTTAATCAATTCCTGATTTGATTAGGATTTAATTAAGCCTAATTAAGCCTAAAGAGTTGGATTTAATTTGGTCTAATTAGGCCTAGCCACATTGGTTCGGACCTAGTCTAATTGAATAAGTTTGTTTTAGGACTAGTTTGACTAGTCTTCCCATGCGCCACACCCAGCACTTGCACCTTTCTTTCTTTCCACAAGAATGAAATTCTCATTAAATTTCCCCACACATAAGGGACCTCACACCCTCCCATTTCTTGCCTATTATGGATAGGGTCAGATTGGTTGCCATTTGAATTCAAGTGGGATTTGAATTCAAATGAACAACCAACTAATCCTTATCCATCCTATGTGCTATTGACACTTCATTGTTTTTTGTCACGGAATTAAAAAGTGTTGAATAGTGGGGCATGCATACATCAGAGAGAGTCCTTCTTAGCTTAAAACACCTCTTGTGTGTGAGAGAAAATTCAAAAAATCCGAAGAGAAAAATTCTAGAAAAGGTGAGAAGTGCAGGATTTTCTAAGTGCAGCCCTAGGGTTCCTGCCTAGGGTTTTGGGGTATGGTTTTATGACTTTTGAGTGTTAGAACTACACAAAACTTTTAGGAGAGCCTCGTCTACCTCAGCTACTAATCTAGAATGTCCAAAGAACCAATGGAGGGAGATCAAAGGTATTCGATTAGATTGAGTCGTTAAAAGCATCCATCATTAAGCTAGCACTTGGGAGGAGCCAATCAGGACTAGGGCCTCATGTGGATGATCCATAGAGGCCAGATGACTTATGGGGCTATGTCACGATGAGAGGACCTCCCTAGTGGTGATTTAGTTGTGGAGTTCGGCTATCCATGCAAGATATTATGTTCTGAACATAAATAATAATAGTAAAATTATTTTATTACTGGTAATTTAGATTTTAGATTTTAATTGCATATATATCACTTTCGATCCTTAGTGTAGGATTTATTGATATGATCAGTAGCTCTAGAAATTAATCAGATTAATTTTTATTTCACTACATTAAATTTTTGAAAAAGTATCGAAAATAGGCTAGAATCCCTACACTGTATACCTTTAGTAGGTTCTTAACCAATTGTTTCTTTAAAAAATTCTTAGTATTAGGTTTTGCTCCAAGTATTTTTTAGTAGGCTAGGGCCTCCATTGAATGTTTTAGTTAGGTTCAACCATTAACATGGTTAACCTCGGTGCAATAAATGAATGATGACCAGGCTCGAGAAAAGCATTCGCTAACCTGATTGCCACTCAGAGAGTGCAATTTAATCATCATATGATGAATGATAATTCCAACATCTTAATGAACACCAGGCATAAGGCACCTCAATATCTACCCAGATTATTGGACTCATTACTATCCATCTTAATAGGAGGCTATGATCTATTTATCACCATAACTATTTGATTTTAAGGATCCAATAATTTTAGAGGATTTGGTTAACTTGCTTAGAGGAGAGAGAAAGAAGATTAACCAACTAATTACGATCCTTCCACTGACTTCTCCAAGATAGATTAATAGAGACTAGAGTTAAGTCAGTTTAGGGGCACCTAAATCAATCACATTGATTTTTCTAGCTGACATGGGTTAGCTCAAATCATCAAGTAATCTGATCAAAACATAACTTCACCAAGCAGACTAGGTAAGTATGATCGGTGGGAGGAAAATGTTATTAACTTATCAAAGACCGAATCAATGCGAGTAGCTCTCAATTAAAGACCATCGATTATAAACTGCCAGACTTACCTTAGACACCAACTAGTTAATTAGTTTTGATTGGATCCACCTAACAGTTTAGGCTAAACCACTTAGCCAAGAATAAAGTCCATTTGATTCTTGTTAAAGACATGGACTTGACCAATTATAACTATTATAATTAATCTATAGAGTCCTTGACCTAATCTAACATAATGTTTGATTAGATTTACTCAATTACTCTAATTAAGTCCATTCTTTAATCTTACCTTAGGTCTAAACCAACCTAATTCACTCTAACCCATTAACCCAAGTGTTATGATTTTTGTCTTAGGATCTTTATTCACAATCCTAGATCTTAATCAATAACTCTTAATTTTTAATTAAGTTTTGTGCTCAGGGTTGAGCTTTGGCATTTCAAAAATAATTTTCATATTTATAAAATATTTTTATAATATAGCTCTATCAACCAGTTACATCATTGATTCGTAATCAATATGCATATAAAATAAATCATGAATCTACTTTAGATCTAATCTAAACATATTCATGACATAAATATTAAATTAAAAAAATTTCAATTCTAAAAAATCATAAATCACTTTAGATCAAATCTAATATATTTATGATCATAAAATTTAGATTGAAATACTTTTAATTCTAATCATAGATTTCTTAGATCATATCTAACATTTTAAGATTAGGTTTTAGATCAGCACGTGCTAGAAAAATCTTTTTACTATAAAGGATAAACCATATAGTAGGACAATATTATAAGATCAGTTCATGCGATCTAATTATTTAATTTAGATTTAAATAATTTTAAATCTAATAAATTATAAATCTATTTAGATTATATCAAATATATTTATGATCAACTTTAGATCTGCACGAACTAGGATAATCTTTTCACTACAAAGGATTAACCTTACAGCAGGATATTCTTAAAAGATCAATCCATGTGATCTAATTATTTAATTTATATTTAAATAATTTTAAATTTAATAAATTATAAATTTATTTAAATCATATCAAACATATTAATAATCAACTTTAGATCTGCATAAACTAGGTCAACCTTTTTACCGTAAGGGGTAAACCTTATAGTAGGATAATCTTATAAGATCAATCCATGTGATCTAAATATTTAATTTTAGATTTAAATTTAAATTATAATTAGTTCTAATCTAAATAAATAATCTAAAATATGCATAAAAATCTTGTCAAAAAGCCCCAGGCTCTTATACCAATTCAACAAAATGCTAGGGTTTACATGCATTTATTTTGAATCTTTTTCAAAATAAAATACAGCAGAAGTAATAGATTAATCATATTGATCTATAAAACATGGAACCAACCCCTAGATCTAGGATCTTATGACATGAATTATGTATGCAATAAATCTAAAAGTTAAATATTAAGCAAAAGCAAAGGTATTGATCATATCAATACCTAAACAATTCTAGATCTAATATAGACAATTATTGAGATCAAATCTCAATACCTTTTTGTAGGTCAAGAACTCTACTTGCTGATATGAGGTTGAGGTCGTCGCTTCGAGCCATATAGGTGTTTGGTCTCTATGGGGAGTCCACATGAACCCTCAATCACGATCAGAAGTCTAGAAGCTAGAAATTAGCTCGATGTCCTAGCACCTTGCTGATCCTTTTTCAATGGTTAATCACAAATCTCTTTCTATGACTTGCTTGGACCATCCAAGGATCAAAAAACACTTAGAGGAGGACTAAAGAGAGATCTTTATTCCTTACCTTTCTCTCACAAGATCTGTGGAGGAAGATGTAAGAAAAACCCTAGAGAAGACCCTTCTTCTCTCTTTCCCTTCTCTCACCAGGATACACAAACTTGTCTCCTTACAAAGCCCCATGCCCAAGACCCTTCTTGCACCCAAGAGACCAACACCCAAGCCCTCTCTCTACTGAAATTGTTGTAGAAATCTCAAACCCTAACCCCTCTTAAATAGAGAGATATGAGAGAGTCCTTGTCCAGGTCAAATGCCTAGAAAGGAATGTCCAAATTAGACAATAATTAGGGTTCCCAGCACTTGGTATCTCCTCCTTATTTTGTGGCATGGAATCCATGATTTGGCACACAAAATATTCCTTTTTATCCACTAAAAAATTTTGAAAGAAATCCTATATATTGGCGCCTCATGAGGATAAGGAAAGGTGATGTGTCAAACTGCATCCAATTGAGTCATAGGTCAAAATAACTTGCTTGTTTTGACCTAGTCCACAAGCAATTTCCATCTAGAAAGGAGAGGGGTGCATGGGGTTAGCATGCTTTCACTGGTTGTGAGAGATCTCATACCAAAAATTAAGGGAGAGGGCATGAGAAGGCTGGGTCGTGCAAGGAAGAGAGTCCCAATCAAACTAGGACTTTCATATTTTGACTAGTTAAAGCAATTTCTAAGCCCAATCAAATTAAAACTTATGCAACCTAATTAAGGGTG
Organism: Cocos nucifera; assembly: GCA_006176705.1. NCBI lineage: Eukaryota > Viridiplantae > Streptophyta > Magnoliopsida > Arecales > Arecaceae > Cocos > Cocos nucifera. Next base: position 182,133 of record QRFJ01001092.1, on the reverse strand, counting down.
ATCTTAGTCTAACTAAAAGCCCAATTAAATTAGATTAAATCAAATTTAGTTTTAATTTAAATTCTAATTAAATTAGAAATTAGGTGCACACTAGTCCTAACTCAAAAGGAAATTAATTTTCCTTGCAATTGGCTTATCCCATAAATCAATTAGACTAGACCTAATCAAGTCCAAACCAAATCTAATTGAATCTTATTCAATTAGACTTGATCTCAGCCTTCATGCTTAATCAGATTAAGCTAATTAGCAATTTGATTGCTAATCAATCCTCTTGCAACACTTGTACTAGGTCAAACATCAATCATATTAAATGTTTGATCCTAAAATGATTTTTAATCATTAATCAACCATTTCATTAGATCAAGATCTATAATTTTTCTAATCCTATAGATTCAAATATAAGCTGGTAGCATAAAAATAAATTTTTGTATCAATCGAAGTAATCAGCGAGCCATTGAAAAATGCATCCCAAAGTCAATCATCAGCATGTTGATGGTTATGCTAATCTTGTAAATATAAATAATTTATTAATGAATAAAATATTTATTCTAGCATTTTTTACCATAAATCTATATTTTCTAATGAACTTCTACATTGTGATGAAGTTCTTAAGACTATTTATATTCAATAAAAAGAGGATTTCTTGATTAGTCTTTAAATTATTAATGACCAAATGATACGTTATTTTAAGATGACAATATTTATTGATTATAGATCATTGTGTGCCATATAAGTTGGTTGTCCTCTTAACTAATGAGTATGGAGATACTAGTATGGCATACAGGTGAGCTGTAGGGATACACGATCACTGAATGTGACCAACTTCAGAGCATTCTACTGTCAAAAATTATTCTAATGGGATACGGATAAAAGTATCCCTTGGATCTAAAATCACCACGGTGGCTTGCAAGCAACTCACTATGCTTTGATGCCAAACTATCTAAATTTTTAATTCAAAGATGGAAGGTTTCTAGGTACGGTCAAGTACTTATGAAGTCGGTAAGTGATCAAGATGGTATTGACCACTCCAAAGGGTTTGGAGACAATGCATCATTGTATTTCAATTTAGCAAAATCTTGGCCAAGATAATCCATAAGATGGAGAGCATTCTACTATGAAGAATTACTCTAATGGGATATGGGTAAAAGTGTCCCTTGGATCTAAAATCATCACGGTGGCTTAGAAGCAACTGACTATGCTTTGATGCCAAACTACCTAAATTTTTAATTCAAAGATGGAAGGTTTCTAGGTACAGTCAAGTACTTATGAAGTCGGTAAGTGATCAAGATGGTATTGACAACTCCAAAGGGTTTGGAGACAATGCATCATTGTATTTCAATTTAGCAAAATTTTGGCCAAGATAATCCATAAGATGGATTGGTATTCTAAAAAATAATATGGATGATCAATTCAGGATTGATAGTTAAATCTTGAGTTGTTCTATGAGCATTTAGATCAAGGGGATGATTATACAGAAACCATATCTATATAGGTTCTAAGAGTGTTGCTTTAAACATTCGACCTATCCAGCCATCGAGTACCATTGCTAGATGGTCATTTTGATTGATACAAAAATTTATTTCTACACTACTATCTTAGATTTGAACCTACGAGGTCACATGCATTAGAAGTCTTGATCTGATTGGATGGTTGAACAACAACTAAGAATCATTTCAAGATTAAACATTCAATACAATTGATGTTTGACCTAATGCAAGTATTGAAAGAGGATCGATTAGCAATCAGATTGCTAATTGGCTCAATTTGATTGAGCAAAATGAATGAGATTAACTCTAATTGAATATGATTCAATTAGATTTAGTTTGGTCTTGATTAGATCGAGTCCAATTGATTTATTGGATGAGCTAATTATAAGGGAGAACAATTCCTAATTGAATTAGAACTTGAGTGCACCTAATTTTTAATTTAATTAAAAATTTAAATCAGAATTAAATTAAATTTAATCTGATTTAATTGAGCTTTTAATTGGGTTAGAAACATCATTAATTGGGTTGGATCAAGATCAATTTTAATTAGGCTAAAGATTTGGTTTGACTAGTCAAATCATAAAGTCCTAGTTAGACTAGGACTCCTCCCTTGTGCCACCTATCATCTCCATGCATCCTTTGACCGTGACCATGCCAACTTATCTAAATTTGGGCATGGGATATGTTACACCAATAGAATCCTCTTGTGCCCCATAACCCTTTTGGATGGTTTGTGGTTTTGTATTTGATCATAACTAGAAAGTAGTTGCAATCTCAAACTCTATTTGATAGAGTTTTACAAACCCAAAACACTATCCATTTGTGGTGCCATGTCTCTTGATTGTTTTCTAAAATTTTTGATGGAATTAGGAGACTTATTGTGCAACAAATACCTAGAGTCCGTGCCTAGAAAGAAGGTGCCCAAGAGTTTGGCATCCCAATCCTTGTCTCATTTGGACTCTTCTATCAAGGTGTTTGACCTAGATAGGGCCTCCTCTCTCACTCTCTATTTAAAGGGAGTTAGACCAAAAATTTTTAGAAGTCTAAGATCTAAGAGAGAGGGCTTGGGCATGGAGACCTTGGGTGCATAAGGGTTGTGGGTGTGGGATATTGTAAAGGTGCAAATTTATGGTGCCTTAGTGAGAGAAAAGCAAGAGAGAAGAAAGGTCTTCTCTAGATTTTTCTTTAGTTCTTCTTCCACCAACTCTTTGATAGAAAAAATGTGAGGAAGAAGGTTTTTTTCAGATCCTCCCATCTTCTCATTTGATCATTGGAAAGTCCATGTCATTCAAAAGAGATTTGGAATCAACCATAAAAAAAGATCAGTGCTGTGCTAGCACACTATGTTGATTTTCAGATTGCTAGATTATGGATTATGATCGGAGCTTTATGTGGACTTTTCATAAAGGCTGAATGCATGTGTAGCTTGAAATGACAACCTCAGCCTCATATCAAATTGTAGAGATCCAAATCCATGGAAAAGATATTGAGATTTGATCTCAATTATAGTCTAGATCAAATCTAGATTTTGATTGATGTTGGTGTTGGTGTAGAATCTGGTTGATGCCGGATTGAGCTAGAGTCGAGGAAGAAGAGGTCATCATCAGTGACCTACAAAATAAAGTCCTACTCAGAGTCGATGGTGGTGGCTCTAGCAAGACCCTCTGATGATCAAGTCCGCTCTTCTGATCAATAGAAATGGAGTGCTCAGGCAAGAATTTAGCAGAGTTTTGAAAAAGAGAAGAGAGCTTAGAGAAAATGTATCTGGAGGGTCCCTTTTTATAGACGGAGCCTGTAGCAGACTGATAATGATGGTTGTAATAATTCGATAGTAGGCCGCTCGGACCATGTTGAGTTTGTTATGAAGAGAGGCATCTGTTGTTGTGATGTGACCATTCGATAGTTGGCCACTCAGGGCCACGTGAAGTTTGTTACGGGGAATGGTGTCTGTTGCCATGAAGTGGCCGTTTGTTGAGATTTAATAGTTGAAGTTTGAAAGAAATAGATATTGGTTGGTGAAGAGTTTTGACATACATCAATTCAAAGAGTTCGGACTCCTAAAGGAAACACGGCTAGAGGGGATCATCCGGGAGGAATGCTAGTTGAAATCTAAAAGAAATCCACTGTAAGAATCTGGATGGAGTTCAACTGATGGACAAGTCCAGGAGGAGTCTTACTGGTGGAGAAGTTTGATCGAAGAAAAAGTCTGAAAAGAGTTCGGCTCCTATAGAAATCTGACTGAAGGAGGAGTTCGAAGGGAGTTTGGCTCCTGGAGGTATACGACTGAAGGAGTCCGAAAGGAGTTTGGCTCCTAAAAGTATTCAATTAAGGGAGAGATCTGAAAGGAGTTCAGCTTCTGAAGAAATCCAACTGAAGGAGAGATCTGGAAGGAGTTTGCCTCCTAGAAGTATCCGACTAGAAGAGAAACCCGGAAGGAGTTCGGCTCCTGAATGTATCCGATTGGAGGAGTGACCTGGAAGGAGTTCAACCGCTGGAGGAACTTGATTGAATAAGAGATTCAAAAGAAGTTCGGCTCCTAGAAGAACCTGACTGAAGAAGAGATCCAAAAGGAGTTTGGCTCCTGGAGGAATTTGACTGAAGGAGAGATCCGGAATATGTTTGGCCACTAGGGATTGATCGCTGAGGAGTTCAATTGGGTTCGGTCACTAAAGAGTTCAGTTGGGTTCGACCATTGAGAAGTTCAATTGGGTTCAACCATTGGAGAAGTTCGATTACTGAATGAGATCGACCACTGAAGGAGTTCTGCTACTAAATGAGTTCAGCCACTAGAGGAGATTGGGTGGGGCTCGGTCGCTGGAGGAAGAATTCTCGATTGAAGCTCTTTTGTGATTATCGATTGTATTAGGCTAAGCATCAGACTGGACTTCGACGGATGTAGGATTTATCCCCAACAATAGTCGCCCCACTTTGGAGTTCGAAATTCAAAGGAAGAAAGTACAAAAAAGACAACTCCCAAAGTCCTTTTTCGAACTCTACACCCATTGGGGTTGAAGCTTGGGAGAGATTTTATCTCCAACCGAGGCTAATGTTGAAGTTGAGGCTCGGGAAAGATCTTACCTCCAGCCGAGATCCAAGAAGATCTCGTCTCTTGTTGACATTGCGGTTGAAGCATGTTGGAGATCTTATCTCCAGTCGAGGTTGAAGTTGAAGTTGAAGCTTGGGGGAGATCTTGTCTCCAATCGAGGATCAGGAAGATATTATCTTCTCTTCTCATCTTGTCTAAAATGAACAAGATCTTCGATATTGCTCACGTTTGGATGAGCTTCTTCTCCTATTCCTAATGGGCTGTAGGGGCATATAAGGGCCATTGTCAGGGCCTCTCCTCCCATCTCGTCTAAATGAACGAGGTCTTGGACTTTGCTCATGTTAGGATGAGGTTCTCCTCCTGTTCCTAACAGGCTGTAGGGGCACATAAGGGCCATTGTCAGGGCCTCTCCCCTCATCTCATCTAAAATGAATGAGGCCTTCGACTTTGCTCGCATTAGGATGAGGTTTTCCTTCTATTCCTAATGGGCTATGGAGGCACATAAGGGTCGTTATCAGGGCCTCTCCCCTCATTTCGTCTAAAATGAATGAGGCCTTCAACTTTGCTCATGTTAGGATGAGGTTCTTCTCTTATTCTTAATGGACTGTGGAGGCATATAAGGGCCATTGTCAGGGCCTCTCCCTCCATCTCATCTAAAATGAACGAGACCTTCAACTTTGCTCATGTTAGGATGAGATTCTCCTTCTGTTCCTAACATGGCCACCTTTGGTTGCCTTTTTCCTATCATCACATAGTTCTTGCACCAAGAAATGATATCATTAAAATGAAAGAGTTTTATTGACTGAAAATTATTGGTAGTACATCCTTAGATTTTTTAAGTTTCAAGGTCGTGGAAGCATCGCTTCTCCGAGCTCTTTCAGGTAATAAGTTTCAGGCCGGACGACCTCCTCTACTTCATATGGGCCTTCCCAATTTAGGGTAAGCTTTTTCTGGCTCTGAGGCTGAGAGATGGCGGCTCACGAAATACTAGGCCCCTCAAAGATAGCATCGACGACATCGAGAGGCAGTCGATCTCTTTGTTGTTCCTCCCTCATTGGTGGTTCCAACTACGGTAGTGCCACTGGTTTGCTTCAGACTGACGTCTGTGGAGCATTGAGGGGGGCGTAGTTGTAAAACCTTCTGGGGGAAACTTTTTTGCACCCTTTCATTGGGGCTTCTTTGATGACGAGCTCGAGGAGGAGTTTGACCTTACTTGCACTCAGAGGGAGTCTGTGAGCATGGTCGAGCTTCATTCGGCCCTCCAGTGAAACCTACTATGGGAGAACTTCATGCCCTTTTTCTTGGGGCTTCTTTGATGATGAGATCAAGGAGGAATTCGGGCTTGCTTGCGCTCGGGGGGGTCCATGAGCTTGGCTGAGCTTCATTCAGTCCTCCTATGAAACCTCCTAGGGGGAGAACTTCATACCCTTTTCTTGGGGTTTCTTTGATGACGAGCTCGATGGGGAGTTTAGCCTTGTTTGCGCACTAAGGGAGTCCATGAGCAAAGCCAAACTTCATTCGACCCTCCATCAGTCATGGGTTTGCTAGACTCATCCATTTGCCGCTCTCCTATGGCTTCTTCATCCTTCAACTTGAAGGCTTCTTCCACATAGGCATATCTCTCAGCCTAAGCTAGTAAATTGGCAAAATTCCTAGGATACTTCTTCTCCAGGGAGAACAGCAAATCATTCTTCTAAAGGCCACCCTAGAGTGCGGCCATCGCAATTGACCTGTCCAGGTTCTGAACCTCCAATGCAGTAGCATTAAATCAGGTGACATAAGCCCAGATGGATTCCCCCTCCTTCTGCTTGATGTTCATCGGAAAATCCAAACCTTGGTGCAGACATCGGCTGCTAACGAAGTGAGTCATAAACTGATGGCTCATCTGATCAAAGGAGAAGAACATACCCGACTTCAATGTCGAGTATGAATTTCTTCCTACTCTCTTTAAGGTAAATGGAAAAACTCGGCATAATATGGCATCTGGGGTGCCATGGAGCAGCATCATAGTCTGAAAGGCTTTCAGATGATTGATCAAGTCAGAGGTTCCATCGTAGCTTTCAAATCAGAGGAGCTTGAAGTTTGGCGGAATGGGCTCTTGCATAATTCGAGGAGAGAAAGGAGGATTGGTGTGGATGTTGTCTTGGTGAGCTGGGGCGACGTGGTCGAGCTCCTCAATCTACCAATCCATCCCCTGCAGTTTTCGATCGAGGTCGTAAACTCGATTGTAGGTCTTGGGAGGCTTCTGACCGTGGATGGGGAAGGTCCCTTTTAGAGAAGAATCATGATCCAAGCAAGAATCCTCTACTCTCTATTTCTCCTTCCCTTGGATGATGGGTATGCTAGCACAAGGGCCCCTCCTTAGGATCGACTCCTGACTTCTCGATGGTGGGTTTTCTGGCGAAACTGCCATCGAGGGCTGTCGCATGGCCTACACCATTTCGATGAGGCCCAGAACCCACTGAATCAATAGGGTAAACTACTCTAGATCTACCATAGCTGCCAGTGGAGGTGGTGGTTGAAGCACCGATGATGGAGTAGGAATAGATTGGTCTGACTCAGACCTTGAAGGAGAAGGTCGGTAGGGTCGATAGAGCACTCCTTCAAGAACAACATCAACTAGCCCCTCCTTCTAGCGCTAATTCTGTTGGTGCAGAATCTGATTGATGCTAGATCGAGCTGGAGTCGAGGAAGAAGAGGTCACCGTCGGTGACCTGGAAGACAAAATTCCACCCCGAGTCAGTGATGGTGGCTCTGGCAGGATCCTTCGACGATCAAGTCAGCTCTTTTGGCTAACAGAAATGGAGTGCTCAGGCGAGAATTCAGCAGTGTTTTGGGAAGGATAAGAGAGCTTAGAGAAAATGTATCTAGAGGATTCCTTTTTATAGATGGAGCCTATAGCAGACGGATAATGATGGTTGTAACTGTCCGATAGTGGGCCGCTCAGGGCCACGTGGAGTTTATTATGGAGAGAGGTATCCATTATTGTGATGTGGCCATTCGATAGTGGGTCGCTCGGGGCCACGTGGAGTTTGTTACGGAGAGTGGTGTCCGTTGCCATGAAGTGGTCATTCGTTGAGATTTAATAGTCGAAGTTCAGAGGAATCAGGTGTTGGTTGGTGAAGAGTATTGACATACATCAATTTCAAAGGAGTTCGGACTCCTAAAGGGAACACGACAAGAGGGGATCATCCAGGAGAAATGCTAGTTAAAATCTGGAAGGAATCTACTATAAGAATATGGATGGAGTTCGACTGATGGAGAAGTCCAAGAAGAGTCTGACTGGTGGAGAAGTTTGATTGAAGGAGAAGTTTGAAAAGAGTTCAGCCCCTATAGAAATCTGACTGAAGGAGGAGTTCGGGGGGAGTTTGGCTCCTAGAGGTATCCAACTGAAGGAGAAGTCCGGAAGGAGTTTAGCTCCTGAAGGTATTTGATTGAAGGAGAGATCTGAAAAAAGTTCGACTTCTGGAGAAACCCGACTAAAAGAGAGATCCGAAAGGAGTTCAGCTCCTAAAAGTATCCGACTGGAGGAGAGACCCAGAAGGAGTTCAGCCACTGGAGGAACTTGACTGAATAAGAGATCCAGAAGGAGTTTGGCTTCTGAAGAAACTTGACTGAAGAAGAGATGTCGAAGGAGTTCGGCTCCTAGAGGAATCTGACTGAAGGAGAGATCCGAAAGGAGTTCGGCCACTGAGGATCGACCGTTGAGGGGTTCGGTTGGGTTCGACCGTTGGAGGAGTTTGGCTACTGAATGAGATCGACCGTTGAAGGAGTTTGGCTACTGAATGAGTTCAACCACTGGAGGAGATCGGATGGGGATCGACCACTAGAGGAAGAATTCTTGATTGAAGCTCTTCTGTGATTATCGATTGTATTAGGCTAAGCATCAGGTTGGACTTCGATGGAAGCGGAATTTATCCCCAACAGTTGGTATGATCAACATCTTATTTTTGTATCTTATTTAATTTTTAGATTTATATGCATGAATGAATCATATCATTAGATCCTAGATCTATGATTTATTTATAATTTTTATAGATTAATTGGATTAATCTATAACTTTCGTTGTTACAATTTTGAAAATGTTTTAATATACATGCTAAAAATCCTAGATTCTTCCTTCAGTTATTATCAGACACTAGGTCTTTTATGATATGATTTCATTGCATATTTTAGATCTATTATTTAAATTAGTTCAAAATTATAATTTAATAATTAAATTCAAAATTAAATTTTAAATTACATAGACTAATTTTATAAGATTGTCCTGCTGTAAGGTTTATCTCTAATAGTGTAGAGGTTATCATAGTACGTGTTCATCTAAAATCCTAATCATAAAAGTTTAGATTTGATTTAAGAAATTTTATGATTTAATTGAAAGTATTTAAATCTAATTTTTATGATCATAAATATGTTAGATTTGATCTACGATGATTTATGATTGTTTAAAATTAAAATTATTTCAATAAGATGTACATGATCATGAATATGTTTAGATTAGATCTATAGTAGAATCATGTTTTTGTTATTTGCATATTGATTATAAATCAAACATGCAACTAGTTGGTAGAATCATGTTATAAAAATATTTTATAAATAAAAAAATTATTTTTAAAATATCGAACCCCAACCCTCAGTCCAAAACTTAATTAAAAATTAATTTTTTTTTGTTTAGGATCTACGATTGTGAATTGAAGATCCTAAGGCACAAATCATAAAACATGGGATAATTGGATAGAGTGAATTAGGTCTATTAATTGGATTAGACCTAAGGTTAGGTTAATAAATGGTCTTAATTATAGAATTGACTAAATCTAATCAAATATTGCCTTAGATTAGGTCAAGATCTTTATAGATCAATTACAATAGTTGTAGTTGGTCAAGTCCATATCTTTAATGAGAACCAAAAATGAACTTAATTCTTGGCTAAGTGGTCCAACCCAAACTGTTCAGTTGATCAAATCGAAACTAATTAACTAGTTGGTATTTAAGGTAAGTCTGGTAGTTTAGATCGGTGGTCATTAATTGGGAGCTACTCGCACTATTTTGGTCTTTGACGAGTTAATGACATATCCCTCCCACCGATCTCACTTTCTTGGCCTTTTTGGTAAAATTATATTTTGATTAGATTGCATGACAATTCGTGCTGGCCCAGGTCAGCTAAGTAAATCAGTGTGATTGATTTAGGTGCTCGTGGACTAGCCTATTTATGGTCTTCCTTAATCTGACTTAATGAAGTCAGTGAGAGGATCATGATTAGCTGGTTCATCTAGCTCACTTCTCTTAAATTAAATTAATCAAATCCTCTAAAATTATCAAGTCCTTAAAAATGAAATAGTTATGGTGATAACTAGATCATAGCCTACCATTATGTAAGTGATAATAGATCCATTAGTTGGATAATCATTGGAGGCCCAAAGGCCTGTGCTTATTGACTATTGGAATTATCATTCATAATATGATTTCTTTGACATTTCTCTCAAAATAGTGGTTAGGTTGACCAACCAAAGTTGGGCTTAACCATTCATTAGTTAGATGGACCAAGTATAGTCATGTTAATGATTAGACCTAACTGGATCTTTTCAATGGAGGCCAAAGCCTACTGATTAGGAATTGAAATAAAATTAAATTATTAAAAGTTGTTTAATGAAATAATTGATTGTGAACCTACCTATAGATGTACATGGGTGACCGACCAAAGTCAGGCTTGAAGGGAAATCCTGATTTCCCGGTCCAGGTTCGTCCAGATCTGATTAGATCAAGAGATATATTTTAAAAATTTTCTCTTGATTTCAATCAGATCTTGATATATTTCAGATCTGATTCTTATTATTTTAATAAATAAAATAAAATAAGATAAATTAAATCAAATTTAATTTACCTGATTTGGGTAATCCTATTACCCTGTAGATGATCCTGATTGCAGCGGAAGGTTCTGGATCTTAGCCATGCAAGCACCTGGCCTCTACCGGTATCCACTCGGGTTGGATCTAGAGATCCTCTTCTTCTCTATCACACCTCCAAAAATTAGATCTGGATCTGATCTGGAGGATCTTCAAAACTCTTTTGAAGATCTGCAGTCGTCCTTTTGCAGCAGCGCAGCCTTCTTGCTTTTGATCGCCTTTCCTTGATCTGAATCGCACCAACCTAAATCCAAAACACTTTTGGACGTGGAGAGCAAGGGGAGAAGAGACTATGGCATGGAGAAGGAGGGGAGAGGCGCGATTCAGATCAAGGAAAGGCGATCAAAAGCAAGAAGGCTGCGCTGCTGCAAAAGGACGACTGCAAATCTTCAAAAGAGTTTTGAAGATCCTCCAGATCTGATTTTTGGAGGTGTGATAGAGAAGAAGAGGATCTCTAGATCCAACCCGAGTGAATACTGGTAGAGGCTAGGCGCTTGCGTGGCTAAGATCCAGAACCTTCTGCTGCAATCAGGATCATCAACAGGGTAATAGGATTACCCAAATCAGGTAAATTAAATTTGATTTAATTTATCTTATTTTATTTTATTTATTAAAATAATAAGAATCATATCTGAAATATATCAAGATCTGATTGAGATCAAGAGAAAATTTTTGAAATATATCTCTTGATCTAATCAGATCTGGACGAACCTGGATCGGGAAATCAGGATTTCCCTTTAACTGGTATCAGAGCCAGGTTCTAAAATTGTTTGGATCTGATTTTAATTTTATTTTAATTAGAAAATAAAGTGATTTCAGATGTCACATGAGATGTGATCAGATCTGAAATCAGAAAAATTAAAATTAAATAATTTGGATCTAAGAACATGAAGATATGCATGACTAGTTCTAGAATAGAATAGTTCTATAGAATAGTTTTGCATGTCTTTGATTTAATCTGATTAAATCATATTTTGATCTTCTATTTATTGTTTTCTGATATTATAAGTGTTATAATAACATCTGATAAACAGCAAATAAAAATTATTTAATTTTAAATATCATATGAGATATGATTGATACATGTCTAGACTAGTTGTAGAATAGTTCTACATAATTATCTAGATTAGAATTTATTTTGATTAGATCAAATTAAATCTAATTTTTTAGATTATTATGTGATAATTTAGATCTAAAAACATGCATGATTATGATACATGAGATGTATGCAAAATATGCCTTGATTAGATCTACTTTATATATGAGATATATGATATAGATCTGATATTATTTTGTAGTATTGAATGTTCCTGATTAAGGCGTTCCTCTTGGCCGTCCGGTCATAAGAACGAAGAAGGGTTTAAAGGCCCTCTCTTCTCATTTGATGGGGTGTTCTTATGACGTGTAGGGGTGCTGCGTGTTCATCCTTAATCAGAAACCCAAAACTTACTTTCTACAAAACCCTAGATCCTGAAACCCTAGGATTTATTGTGCATATTTTGTTTATGAACCCAACTTAATTAAGAATTAAGTTTATGGAATATTAATTAGGTCTAAAATTAAGAATTTCAGATCTAAGACATATTCATAATACTGGGTTCGGGCTTGGGTAGCTCAATTAGGTCTAAGCGGTTGATCAAACCGAATCAAGAGTTGGTTAGATGGGATCAACAATGCTTAAATTGACCAGCCTAATAGGATTAAGTCTGGGTCAAGATCGAGTCACGATCAAGCAAGACCTAATTAGGCTCAGAGGTTAGAGTCTGGATTGTAGGCTAACCCAATTGGTTCTGACTCAACAATTTGGTGTCTAAGGTAAGTTTGGCACAGACGACCGACTGGTTTTTAATTGGAAGCTACTCGACCTGAATGCGTTCTTGTGCGAGTTAATGGCATATTCCTTCCACCGGTCTCACTTACCTGGCCAATATCTGTGACACAGTTCTGATCTGAGGTGGTCAAATAATCCGAGCTGACCCATGCCACTAGTTAGTCATAATTGTTATGACTAAGCCAAGTCTAGTTTAATGAGACCTGAATCAATTCTCCTAAGAAAAGATTAAGTCCTGAGGTCTTCACCATTGTAGATGTGCGGGCCCTTCCCGGGGTTGATTGTTCTCGGCTGGATACAGTGGCTCAGTTGCACCGGAAGACGCAACATGTCTATTAGGCATTGGATGCTATGGCTGGAGGATGAGTTGGGCTCAATATTCCGGATACGGTGAGAGACCCAATTAGGAACTCAGTCTATGCAAATGGTGGGTCTGACTTAACTAAGGAGTGGATCAATATTCTGGATACGGTGAGATTCATGACTTAAGACCAAGTTTGGGTCACCAAATAGATGAAGAATCATTGAACAAGAGTTGTTCACTCATGGCTAACCCATCACCAATAACTGTTAGGTGAGGTGATGAGTCAGTTGGGTGAGACGCACCACCACTAGAAATCATCAATCGCGGAGATTTTGCATCTCTACGAGGGAGTGTAGGGATCCGAGAAAATAAGGGAGCTAATTTTTTAAAAAATAAAATCCTAAATAAATTGGTCAAGTCAAAATTATAGTATCTAACTAGAATTTGACTCTCTACAGGAATATGTCTGCGTCAACCATTGGCACGTATCCTGGACACACATAGACTGACTGGACCCAATTATAAAGATTTGGCTCAGGAACTACAAAATATTTTGGGTCCAAGAATTAACCCATGTTTTGAACAGAACCCTCCACATTACCAACCCGTCCATCTGTTGAACAGAGAGCGTCTCTAGAAAATGGATTGATGAACACAATAAGGCGGATACTACATGTTGGGCTCGATGTCTGATGAGCTCCAGCGCCAACATGAAGATATTGGGACTGCTCGCCAAAATGTTGGCTCACCTGCAGGAGATTTGGTGAACAGAGTCGCGCAGCCAAAATATCAATTACAAAATGACTTTTTAAGGCTAAGATGCGTGATGGGCAGTCAGTCCAAGAATCACATGTCTGACAATGATCAAGGACATGGAAAGAGCTTGAGAAGCTCAGTGTGAAGTTGGACTTGGATCTGCAGAATGATATTATTCTGCAATCCTGACTGATGCATATGGGTAATTCATCATGAATTACACATCATAAACTTCAAAATTCCTTGGCCGAGTGATGAATATGCTGGTTACCGCTGAGCTTTCTATGAAAGGTTCTAAAGGCTCAGTTCTACTTATGGAATGGCTTCTTCCAAAAGAAAAGTCTTATGAAAAGAAAATGAAGTCTGTGAAAAAGCAAAAGGTAGAAGGATCAAAGAAGAAGAGGCAGAATCGAAGAAAAAGGCCGAGGCAAAGGAAAATGTTCCATTGCAACAGCGACGGCCATTGGAAGTGGAACTGCCCTATCTTACCTGGCCACCTCTGAAGAACAAGAAGGAAGGTCCTTCTGGAGGTATGCTCGTTATTGAGTCTAAACCTTACGGTTTCTTCTGCATCCCATTTGGGTGCTTTGAACTCTGGTTCTAAGTGCTCATTGTGACTTCTATGCGAGGGTCTTGAGGATAGCAGAGGCTGATGGATGGAGAAATGAATCCTACGCATCGTAATGGAGCAGAGTTGCTGCAGTAGCCATGGAACATACCCTCTCGATTACCATCTGTGTTTAGACTTAGTTTTAAAAGATTGTTATTATGTGCCTACAGCTAGCAAGAAATTTGATTTCTGCTTAGCACAAGAAGGTATTGTGATCAACCTTCTTTAAGGACCATTGTAACATTCTTTATGAAAGAAATAAAATTGCTAGGTTTTCTTGTTATGGTCTTTATCAGCTACATATTGATGGTACCTGTTCTAACTATCGAGCAAAACGTGAATGCAAACGACCTAGGATAGTCCAACGACAGATATCTATGGCACTTGAGATTACATATAGCAGAAGATAGGATCAACATTGGAGAAAAATGGACTATTGAGTCCATTGACTTCCGAGTCATATCCAACTGTGAATCCCTGTCTTCAAGGCAAAATGACTAAACTCCTTTTGTTGACATGGGAGGGGCCACGATCTCCTTGCCCTAGTACATACTGATGTGTGCGGCCCATTTGATGTGCCGGCTAGAGGTAATTGTCTATTCATTACCTTTACCGATGATCTGTCTAGGTATGGGTATGTGTATCTTATGAGACATAAGTCTGAAGCCTTTGAAAAGTTCAAAGAATTCAGACATGAAGTAGAAAAACAAACTGGAAAACCCATTAAGGTTCTTTCGATCAAAATCGAGGAGGGTGAATACCTTAGCAGGGAATTTCTAGACTATCTTAAGGAAAAATGGCATAGTCTCTCAATGGACTCCACTAGGAACACTCAACTCACGGGGTTTCAGAATGGAGAAATCGGACTCTATTGGATATGGTTCGATCCATGATGAGCTTCACAGACTCCCAGATTTTCTTTGGGACATTCATTTTTAACTTTCAATCTATCTACTGAATAGGGTTCCCTTAAAACCATTCCTACTACACGTATGAGATATGGCACCGGTAAGAAAACCAAGTCTGAGTCATCTCAGAATTTGGGATTGTCCGCTCATGTCAAAAGACAACAAGCGGACAAGTTGAGTTTAGGTCCTTCAGAGCTCGATTCATTAGGATATCCTAAAAGTCATTAGGATACTATTTCTACAATTCCAGAAGACCACAATTGTGATTGTGAGTCGACATGCATCATTTCTTGAAAAATAGTTTTATTCAAGATAGTGGCATTGGAAAACAGATCAGCTTGATGAGAAAGTCTCACAAGTGGAAAGAGCTAAGGACCAAGTGGAACAAATCTAGGTTGAGCCAATAAGAACACTACCTCCTCCACCTCGTAGATCGGAAAAGAGTTCCCATCCTCCTGAAAGATTACTTAGGTATTATTTCAGAGGATGTAGAGGAAATGTTCCTCGTAGGTAATGGTGCTCATGAGATGATCCCAAAACTACAACGAGGCGATATCAGATATCGACTCCGAGAAATGGCTTTGAGGCAATGAAGTCAGAGATCGACTCGATGCACTCAAACCAAGTCTGGACCTTGGTAGATCCACCAGAAGGTATAGTACCTATTGGGTGTAAATGGATCTTCAGAGAAAGATTGGTGCAGATAGGAATGTGGAGACATTCAAGGCTAGACTGGTGGCAAAAGGTTATAGTCAACGCGAAGGCATTGACTATCAGG
>QRFJ01001092.1:50352-166485 GCA_006176705.1 Cocos nucifera | reverse complement strand
GGAGCGCTGTTGTCTTCTTCGTATTTGTACGTAGATGACATCCTCCTTATTGGAAATGATTTCCATGTTGACATCAGTCAATGTGGGTTGTCCAAGGAATTCTCCATGAAAGACCTAGGTGAAGCATCCTTTATTCTAGGAATTAAGGTTATAGGGATAGACCGAATAGGATGCTAGGACTTTCACAGAAGATGTACATAGAGAAGGTACTAAAGAGGTTAGTATGGAAAACTCTAAGAGGGATTAATACCCTTCAGACATGGTATTCATCTTTCAAGAAGATGTGCCCAGCACACCTGAGGAAATAGAACGCATGAGCAAGATCCCTTATGCTTCTGCAATAGGAGGCCTCATGTTGCCATGCTATGTACACGACCTGATATAGCCCATGCTGTGAGTGTCACAAGCAGATATCAGTCAAATCCAGGTGAAGAACACTGGACTTCTGTGAAATGTATCCTTAAGTACTGAGAAAGAACTAAGGATATGATGTTGGTCTTTGGTAATGGAGAACTCCAAGTTCAGGGATCACAAGACTCGGACTTCATGTCGATATAGATGATCGAAAGTCGACATCTGGAAGTCTGTTTGTGTGCAATGGTGGAGCTGTCAGCTGGAAGAGTTCCAAGCAAACTGTGATAGTAGATTCCACTGTGGAAGCAGAATATATAGCTGCATCAGAGGCTGCAAAGGAAGCATTCTGGTACAAGAAGTTTGCTACAGAAATTGGGATATGCCATCAGATGCCATCCTCTTTACTGCGACAACAATGGTGCCATAGCCCTTGCTAGAAGCGAGGTCTCACCAGAAGTCAAGCACATTGAGCGGCGATATCATCTCATCCACGATTACCTTGAGAAAAAGTTACATTGAGGTCAAGAGAGTCAACTCCGCAGATAATGTGGCAGACCCACTTACAAAGCCGTTGGGCCAGCAGAAGATCGAAGCCCACCTTGAGAAGATGGGACTTAGACTTGTAGCCAATTGGCTTTAGGACAAGTGGGAGATTGTTAGATATATGTGCCTAGAAGCCAGAATTGGCTGACACTTGTAATACACTTCTAGGGGCAAAATTATAATTTTGACTATAATTAATGAAATGGGTTATTTTCTATCAACCAGTGTATTTAGTGTCTGTGATACATCCTTTGAGTTAATGGTAATGATAATTCATATTTTCAAGAGTTGAAAATTTAAGACATGAATAATCATTATTAACTCATAAACAGCTCCCGACCATAGGATCATCACGAGGATGGTGATTGATCCGGAAGGTTGGTGTACGATCGCTTCTCTTTAGTAGATGAGTCTTGAGTCTACGGTGTGGAGACACCGGAGCGAGAGTACAGGTACTCGTTAGAGATGAGGGCACTGAGCGTGACCACCTCGAATAGTCATTAGGGAGTCTACCTTCTCGTCAATGACTGACTCGATGCTGCAGTAGTGTGTCTGGTTCTTTGACCTGAGATGCATCGGCAGTTCACCTTGAGGGTGTTATAGTTTGATTACACCATTACTCGATCTCCTAGCCATATGGAACCCTGAGGTGTATGTTGGCTATAGCATGTTCATTGTAGGAACTGGATTGCATCAAGATGGAATCTATCTACCTGTGGTAGAGGAGTAGCCCTATGATGATCATGAGAATCAAGTCCAGAAATCCATGGCCATGGTAGAGTGAAATAATAGAAAGAGTTTCTATTTAGATTTTCATACTTGGACTTGAATCGAATGATTACATCATATGACAGAGACTAGGGTTTGACGAGTTCACCTTAACCCTAATCTGATCGGGGCTCAAGATAGGAGAACTTAATCACACAGGTAGCTGCACCAAGAGGTTCACATTCAGCTCTGATGGGTTGCCACCATATACTGCTAGGTGTCACTGGTGGATTTTGGGAGCAATTAGAATGATTTAGATGATCGATCATTCTAGCTGTTCGAATCAGAAGAGTTCTGATCCATCGAAAGGAGTTTCGATGATGTCTATGATAGAGATCATGACATATCCTATTACCATACGAACTGAACAACTGGCACACAACAAGTGTTGATCTGGTGATCATCAATTGACAGATTATGTCAACTGAATGAATCCAAGAAATGTAGCGCACTCGATTGAACCTAACACTATCATAAATAAGTTGTCCTGACTGAGCCAAAGGAGTTTGTGCTCAATCAGAGGCCTTCAATGGTCTAAGCTGGTTGTCAAATAGGTTGTTATGTGAAGATATATCGGTCCATTGCACATTCTTGTTCTTTGACCGTCAAAGTCGTCACCGAGGTCAATATGACCATTGACCCTTTGACTTTTACCACATGTCATGCACTATTGAGAGCTGGTGGGGGCCTGTCCCCCTGCCAGAACCTGGCAAGGAGAAGGGCGCACGCCAAGGGTGGCGTGAGCCCAAGTAGGAGGCGCCTAGGAGTCCTTTTGGACAAGGACTCCACCTCCCTTTTGGATTCCAATAGAGTTCTACTAAGAAACCAGTTTGACTGGTCTTAGGCCCCTCTAAGGAGGAATCCAGGGGTCTCTATTCCAACCAATCAGATTTAGATCTGATTTCACAAAGGGTTGTGATTGGTTGAGAGGAAGAGGAGTTGGATCACAAGAGGTCTATAAATAAGACCCTGCGCCCAACCCTAATTCAAATGCTATTAGACACGCCCCAAGGCTGCCTCGCACCAACCTAAATCCAAAACACTTTTGGATGTGGAGAGCAAGGGGAGAAGAGACTATGGCATCGGAGAAGGAGGGGAGAGGCAGCCTTGGGGCGTGTCTAATAGCATTTGAATTAGGGTTGGGCGCAGGGTCTTATTTATAGACCTCTTGTGATCCAACTCCTCTTCCTCTCAACCAATCACAACCCTTTGTGAAATCAGATCTAAATCTGATTGGTTGGAATAGAGACCCCTGGATTCCTCCTTAGAGGGTGCCTAAGACCAGTCAAACTGGTTTCTTAGTAGAACTCTAATTGGAATCCAAAAGGGAGGTGGAGTCCTTGTCCAACAAGGACTCCTAGGCGCCTCCTACTTGGGCTCACGCCACCCTTGGCGTGCGCCCTTCTCCTTGCCAGGTTCTGGCAGGGGGACAGGCCCCCACCAGCTCTCCAATAGGTGCATGACATGTGGTCAAAAGTCAAAGGGTCAATGGTCAACGTTTGACCAGTCAAAGGTAGACTTTTGACCAAAGTCAAAGAACAAGAAATGGCAGGTGACCAAAAATGGCAGGTAATGTCTTACAAATAAGACAACCTATTCTAACTTGGACAACCTCCAGTTAGACCATATGAAGGCCTCTGATTGAGCACAAACTCCTTTGGCTCAGTCAGGACAACTTATTTATGATAGTAAAAGAAGAACGTTAGGTTCAATCGAGTGCTAGCACGATTTCCTTGAACCTAATTGAATCTCATTCAGATCAATTGAACTAGATCAGTTCAATTGATGATCACCAGATTCAAACCCTTGTTTGTGTGATCCAGTTAGGTTCAGTTCTGTATGGTAATGGGATATGTCATGATCTCTATCATAGACATCATCGAAACTCCTTTCGATGGATCAGAACTCTTCTGATTCGAACAGCTAGAATGATCGATCATCTAAATCATTCTAATTGCTCCCAAAATCCACCAGTGACACCTAGCAGTATATGGTGGCAACCCATCAGAGCTGAATGCGAACCTCTTGGTGCAGCTACCTGTGTGATTAAGTTCTTCTATCTTGAGCCCCGATCAGATTAGGGTTAAGGTGAACTCGTCAAACCCTAGTCTCTGTCATATGATGTAATCATTCGATTCAAAGTCCAATGTGAAAATCTAAATAGAAACTCTTTCTATTATTTCACTCTACCATGGCCATGGATTTCTTCAGGACTTGATTCTCATGATCATCATAGGGCTACTCCTCTACCACCGAGGTAGATAGATTCCCATCTTGATGCAATCCAGTTCCTACAATGAACATGCTATAGCCAACATACACCTCAGGGTTCCATATGGCTAGGAGACCGAGTAATGGTGTAGTCAAACTATAACACCCTCAAGGTGAACTGCCGATGCATCTCAGGTCAAAGAACCAGACACACTACTGCAGCATCGAGTCAGTCATTGACGAGAAGGTAGACTCCCTAATGACTACTCGAGGTGGTCACGCTCAGTGCCCTCGTTCTCTAACGAGTACCTGTACTCTCGCTCCGGTGTCTCCACACCGTAGACTCAAGACTCATCTACTAAAGAGAAGCGATCGTACACCAACCTTCCGGATCAATCACCATCCTCGTGATGATCCTATGGTCGGGAGCTGTTTATGAGTTAATAATGATTATTCATGTCTTAAATTTTCAACTCTTGAAAATATGAATTATCATTACCATTAACTCAAAGGATGTATCACAGACACTAAATACACTGGTGTGATAGAAAATAACCCATTTCATTAATTATAGTCAAAATTATAATTTTGCCCCTAGAAGTGTATTACAAGTGTCAGCCAATTCTGGCTTCTAAGGCACATATATCTAACAAGGCTTGTGTGCGGTCTATGTGGATTCTAGTATCCACTAAGAAATTAGGATAATTTCTCAGATTGGAGGTACAAGCTATCAATTTGAATAAAATAATGGAAAAACTTTTTGATTGAAGTCCAAATCTTTGGGTTTAATAAATTATTTATTAAATAAGTTTTGATTTTTTTTTGTGCTGTTATGGCTACTACCTAATCACTCCAATCATTATTGGACAATCAAGTTGGTGGGACCAAACTACAGTAGCTAGTATCGAAAGTTTACGATGTTAAATGTGTGTCGTAGAAGCCAGATTCGATATCACTTGTAATACACTTCTAAGGATAATTTTATAATTTTAACTATAAATTAATAAATAGATTATTTTTTTATCATAGTGTGTATTTAAAAGTGTCTGTGATATATCCTTTGAGTAATGATAATGACAATTTATATTTTTAGGAGTTAAAAATTTAAGACATGAATTTTTATAATTAACTCATAAACTGCTCCCAACTGTAAGATGATCACGAGGATGGTGATCGATCTGGAAGGTTGGTGTATGATCACTTTTTTAGGATAGATGTGTCTTAAGTCTAAGTTTTGGAGACACTGAAACTAGAATATAGGTACTTGTTAGAGGATGAGGAGACTGAGTATGACCACCTCGAGTAGTCATAAGAAAGTCTACCTTCTCATCGATGACTGACTCGATGCTGCAGTGGTGTGTATGGTTCTTTGACTTGAGGTGCATTGACAGTTCACCTTGAGGGTATTATAGTTTGACTACACCATAACTTGGTCTCCTAACCATTTGGAATCTTGAGGTGTATGTTGGCTATAGAATGTTCATTGTAGGAATTGGATTGCGCATCAATAAGGGGATCTATCTACCTTGGTAGATGAGGAGTAGCCCTATGAAAATCATGAGATTGAGTCCTTAAGCTCATGGCCATATTAGAGTAAAGATATTAGAAAGAGTTTCTACTAGGATTTCATATTTGACTCAAATCAAATGATTAATTCATATGACAGATATTGGGTTTTACGAGTTCATCTTAATCCTGATCCTATCGAGACTCAAGATAGAAGAAACCAATCATACAGGTAACTACACCGAGAGGTTCATTTTTAGTTTTAATGGGTTGCCACCTATACTACTAGATGTCACTAGTGGATTTTGGAAGTAATTAGAATGATTTTGATGATCAATCATTCTAATTGTATGAATTAAAAATATTTTGGTCCATCGAAAGGTATTTCGATGATGTCGTTGATGGAGATCATGACATATCTCATTACTATATAGAATTGAACCTAAATGGGTCACACAAACAAAACTTTGGGTTTGGATATCATCAATTAAACTAACCTAGTTTGATTGATTTGGATTAGATCCAATCAGGTTCAAGGTAATCGTGCTAGCACACGATTGAGCCTGACTTTCTCTTTCTATAATCTTTCAGATTCATCACAACTGAGTTAAATTTGATTCAACTCATTCTTGTATTTTGAATGAGTTTATTTTCATCTGACTCAAATAAGTCTAGGTCAGATTAATTGTAGAAATTAAATCCATTCATAGTCAAATTGGACTAGGATCAAAAGTTGACCTATTTGAAAAAAATTAAGGGTCACCTGATCAGATGCTTCTAGAAAATATTTTAGAAATTATTTTAATCTAATTTTTGAATATGTGGTAGGAAACAAAATATACATTTGGTGTACAAAATTTTGTTACTTTTGGAGGTTCCTAGACTAAGTTATGATAGAGTTTGATTTGGATCAAACTCTTAAGGGAAGAGTCCTAGGTGCAATGGACTCTTCCTTATCTACTCATCCCGATACCTTTTTGAATCAATTTTGGTGATAAAACTAGATGGGATCTGGTGGTTTTTCATGGAGAATAATCGCTAGAGTCCCTTTGACCAAAGAATAAGTGATTTGGTCAATGAAGGACTCTAGATGGCATTGGGTTTGAGAAACCTTTCTCAAACCATTGTTAAGAGTCGCACAAAATATTTTTCCATGCCCAAAAAAAGCTAGCTCTCTGATATCCCACACCCGTCTATCCTCTCTCTCCCTCTCTTCTACATTCCTAAAAACATAGGCATAAATCTAAGTTGAAGATCCAAGCTTTATGGCATAAGATTCAGGATCTACACGACGGTATTCATAAGATGGACATGCTGCCTTTAGAAATTTTTTTCAAGGACTTTCAGATCAGATTCAGTTCTAATCTTTGGAAAAAAGAATTATGAGAATAAGATATCTAGATCTTTATTAAGTGGATATTGGTAGAGGCCAGGCGCGTGCGTGGCTCCTTTCTGAACCTTAGGAAATATCAGGATCATCATAGGATAATCAAATTACCCAAACAAGGTATGAAATTAAATTTGATTTAATTTTTATTTAAATTTTTAATAATAGATCATCATGATTAGATCTAAGAACTATTAGATTTTATTATATTATTTTAAAATTTTTAAAAAAATCCATCTCAGATTTGATCAGATCTGCATGATCCTATGGTAGAAAATAAGAATTTTTCTTCAACTGATATCAGAGCCAGGTTAGCAGTTCTTCAGATCTACCTTAAATTTGATTTTATTTTTGTTTATGATATGATATTAAAATGTTGTAGATATCACATCACATATTATTAGATCTAAAATCAAAAGATTAAAAATTAAATAATTTAGATCTAATATGTATGAGTTGCATGACTAGACTAGGTATAGAATAATTCTATATGTAGTCTATTATAATCATGTATTTATTTTCATTAAATATGATTTTAGATCTATTTAATTTTTATTTTTTTTGTATTATATTTATTATAATTAGATCTAAAAATAAAAAATAATATTTTTAATTTTTGATTTATTCATATGAGATATGAAAGATGCATGCTTAGACTAGTCATAGAATAGTTCTATAAGATGTCTAGAATAGTTTTATTTTTGATATAATCAAATTTAAAATTTTATTTTCTAGATTTAATATATGATATTTCAGATTTGAAAGTATGCATATTGATGATACACGAGATGTATGCAAGACAAGGATTAGTTAGATCTTTCTATATGTGATATATGATCTAACTAATTTTGTAGTAAAAATTATATTTCTGATTAAGAAGTTTTTCATAGCCATTCAGTCATAAAAATAAAGTAAGGTTTAAAAGCCCTCTCCTTCCATTCGATGGGGTGTTCTTATGGTATGCAGGGGTACTGCGCGTTCGTCCTTAATCAAAAATCAAAACTTATTTTTTTACAAAATCCTAGATCCTAAAATCTTTGGATTTTTATTACATGTTTGTTCATGAATCCAAAACATAATTAAGAATTATGATTATAAAATTAATTAGATTTAAAAATTATGAATTTTCATATCTAAGACATATTCATAAAATTGGGTTCAGACTTGGATAGCTCTATTAGGTCTAGCGGTTGATCAAATCAAATCAAAAGTTGGTTAGGTAGGATCAAAGAAAGCTTAGATTTGGCTAGCCTAATAGGATTAAGTCTGGATCAAGATCAAATCACATTGAGATGTGGCTTGATCAAGTCAAGACCTGATTTGGCTTTGCGGTTCAAGCCTGGATTGTAGGCTAACCTAATTGATTCTGATTCGATAATTTGGTGTCTAAGATAAATTTGGCAGATACGATCGATTGATTTTTAATTGAGAGCTATTCGACCTGAATGCATTCTTGTCGAGTTAATGGCATATTCTTTCCATCGGTCTCACTTACCTGACCATTTGTATCGACCTAGTTTTGATTTGAGGTGGCTAACAATTCAAGCCAATCCATGCCACAAGGTTTGTCATAATTGTTACAACTAAGTCAAGTCAAGTTTAAAGAGACCTAAATTAAATCTTCCTAAGAAAATATTAAGTCTAAGGTCTTCCACCATTGTAGATGTGTTGGCCCTTCCCAGGGTTGATTGTTCTCGATTGGATATAGTGGTTCAGTTGCAATGATAAGATGCAACCATGTCTATTGGACATTGGATGCTATGGATTAGATGATGGATTGAGCTCAATATTCTGGATACGATGAGGGACCCAATCAAGAATCCAATATGTGCAAATCATGGATTTGACTTAACTAAGGAGTGGATCAATATTTCGAACATAGTGAGATTCATGAATTAGAGATCAGGTTAGGATGCACCATGATTAGAGAATCATTGGATAAGAATTGTCCACTCATCGGTTGACCCATCATCAATAACTATTAGGTAAGGTGATGAGTTAGTTAGTGGGACCACACCACCCACTAGAAATCAGTAATCGTGGAGATTTTTGCATCTCTACTAAGGGAGTGTAGGAATCCAAGTAAATAGTGAGAGCCTAATTTATTTAAAAATAAAATTTTAAAATAAATTGGTTAAGTCTAACTATAAAATTTAACTAAAAATTTTGACTCTCTATATTAAAATATTTGCATCCAATCCACTAGCCTGTATCCTGGACACCCATAGACTGACCAGACCCAACTATAAGGATTAGCTCCAGAACTTCAAAATTATTTTGAATTTTGAGAAGTCGACTGATATGTTGGAATAGGATCCTCCCACCTTACCATCCCGTCCACCCACTGATCAAAGAGCATCTCTCGAGAAGTGGATGGATGAAGATAACAAAGCCATGTATTACATGTTGGGCTTGATGTCTGATGAGCTCCAGCACCAACATGAAGACATTAAGACTAGCCGCCAAATGTTGGCTTACCTGCAAGAGTTGTTTGGTGAACAAAGTCATGCAGCCAAATATCAAGTCACTAAAAGACTGTTTAAGGCTCAAATGCGTGATGGACAGTCGGTCTAAGATCATTATCTGATGATGATCAAGGACTTAGAAGAGCTTGAGAAGCTCGATGTCAAGTTAGATCAAGATCTGCAGACTGACATAATTTGACAGTCCTTGATTGATGCGTATGGGCAGTTCATCACGAACAAAAATATGCATGAACTTTAGAATACCTTGGCTGAGCTCATAATTATGCTGATTACTGCTGAGCTTTCTATGAAAGATTCTAAAGAATCAATACTTGCTGTGGAGTAGACTTCATCCAAGAGAAAGTCTTTTGGGAAGAAGAAGAAGTTCGTGAAGAAGCAGAAGATGGATGGTGGGAAGAAGAAGAAGGTAGAGCCAAAGAAGAAGGCTGCAGACAAAGAAAAATATTTTCATTACAACACTGACAACCACTGGAAGCAAAACTATCCTCTCTATTTGGCCAACTTAAAGAGCAAGTAGGAAGATGGACCTTCTGAAGGAATGCTGGTCATTGAGTCTATCGAGCAAAACATGAATTGCATAGGATCAAATTTATCTAGAGATAATGTTATTGAAAGGTACTTATCGCACCTTAGGCTAGGTTATGTAGCTGAAGAGAGGATTAATAAATTGGAGAAATCTAAACTAACAGGTCCGTTGACTTTTGAGTGATATCCGATTTATGAATCATGCCTTCATGGCTAAATGACCAAGCTCCCTTTTGTAGGAGATGGGGAAAGGGTCACAGACCTGCTTGCCTTAATCATACTGATGTATGCGGCCCATTTGATATGCCAGCCTGGGGCAATTACATCTACTTTATCACCTTTATCGATGATTTATTTTAGTATGGGTATGTGTATTTGATGTTATATAAATTTGATGCTTTTGAAAAGTTCAAAGAATTCAGACTAGAAGTAAAAAGAAAAATAGAAAAATTAATTAAGATTCTTCGATCAAATCGAGGAGGTAAATACCTTAGTCAAGAATTTCTAGACTATCTAAAGGATTATGGTATAGTCTCTTAATGGACTCCACCTAGAATGCCTCAACTCAATGTAGTTTCAGAATGGAGAAATCGGACGCTATTAGATATGATTCGATCCATGATGAACTTCACAGACCTCCCTGAGTTTTTTTGAGGATATAGTCTGTTGACTGCTATATATCTACTGAATATGGTTCCATCTAAAATCGTTCCTTCCACACCATATGAGATATGGCATGGTAAGAAACCAAGCCTGAGCCATCTCAGAATTTATGGTTGTCCAGCCCATGTCAAGAGATAATAGGCGGATAAATTAGAATCTAGATTCTTTAGAGCTTGATTTATTGGATATCCTAAAGAGTCATTTAGATATTTTTTCTATCTCCCAGAAGATCACAATGTGATTGTGAGTTGACATGTTATCTTTCTTGAAAAATAGTTTATTCAAGATGGTGGCATCGAAAGACCGATTAGGCTCGAGGAGAAAGTCTCCTAAGAGCCACGAGCTAAGAAACCTATGGAATCTAATCAGATTAAGCCAATTCAAACACTACCTCATCCACCTCGTAGATTAGAAAGGATTTTTCATGACCCTAAAGGTACTTAGGTACTATTTTAGAGGACATAGAAAAAATATTCCTCATAGGAAAAGGAGTTCATGGTGATGATCTCAAAACCTATGATGAGGCGATATCAGATATCGACTTCGAAAAATGGTTAGAGGCAATGAAGTTAAAGATTGACTCAATGCACTCGAACCAAGTCTGGACCTTGGTAGATCCACCTGAAGGTATAGTACCTATTGGATGTAAATGGATCTTCAAGAGAAAGATAGATGCTGATGGAAATGTAGAGATATTCAAAGCAAGACTCATAGCAAAAGAGTATAGTTAGTGCGAAGGCATTGACTATCAAGATATTTTTTCATCAGTAGCCATGCTCAAATCCATTCGCACATTGCTTTCCATTGTAGCCTATTTTGATTATGAAATATGGTAGATGGACGTGAAAATGTTGTTCTTAAATGGATATCTTGAGAAAGATATCTATATGAAATAGCTGCTAGATTTCACATCCAGTGATACTGATCACAAGGTCTGCAAGCTACAAAGATCCATATATAGACTTAAGCAAGCATCTTGGAGCTGGAATGCTTATTTCAATGATGTAATTAAATCATTTGGATCAAAAATGAGGAGGAGCCCTTTGTTTTCAAAAAGGTTAGTGGGAGTGCTGTTGTCTTTCTTGTACTGTATGTGGATGATATCCTCCTAATTGGATATGATATTCTCATGTTGACCATAGTCAAAATGTGATTGTCTAAAGAATTCTCCATGAAAGATCTAAGAGAGGCATCCTTTATTCTAGGAATTAAGGTCTATAGAGATAGACCAAATAGGATGCTGGGTCTCTCACAAAAGATATACATAGAGGAGGTGCTAAAAAGGTTTAGCATAGAAAACTCCAAAAGGGGTTTAGTGCCCTTCAGACATGGCATTCATCTCTCCAAGAATATGTATCCGAACACACCTGAGGGGATTGAACACATGAGCAAGATCCCTTATGCTTCGATAATAGGGAGCCTTATGTACGCCATGCTATGTACGCGACCTGATATTACCCATGCTGTAAGTGTCACGAGCAAATATCAGTCTAATCCAGGCAAAGAGCACT
Source organism: Cocos nucifera (assembly GCA_006176705.1). NCBI lineage: Eukaryota > Viridiplantae > Streptophyta > Magnoliopsida > Arecales > Arecaceae > Cocos > Cocos nucifera. Next base: position 154,531 of record QRFJ01001092.1, on the reverse strand, counting down.
AAAATTCTATGAAATGTATCCTTAAGTACTTGAGAAGGACTAAGGATATGTTTCTAGTCTTTGATAATGGAGAGCTCTAAATCCAAGGGTATATAGACTCGAATTTTATGTTCGATATAGATAATCAAAAGTCGACATCTGAAAGTCTGTTTATTTGTAATGATGGTGCTGTTAGTTGAAAAAGATCCAAGCAGATGATGATAGCAGATTCCATCATGGAAGTAGAGTACATCGCTGCATCAGAGGCTGCAAAGGAGACATTCTAGTATAAAAAGTTTGCCATACAGCTTGGAGTGATACCATCAGATGTCGTCCCTCTATACTACAATAATAATGGCACCATATTCCTAGCTAAGGAGCTGAGATCTCATCAGAAATCAAAGTATATCGAGCGGCGATACCAACTCATTCGTGATTACCTCAAGAAGGAATACGTCGAGGTCAAGAGAGTTGACAAGGTAGATAATACAACTGACCCACTGAGAAAGCCATTGAGCAAGCAGAAGATCAAAGCCCTCCTTGAGAATATGGGACTTAGATTTGCAGCTAATTGGCTTTAGATCAAGTGAGAGTTTGTTAGATGTGTGCTTCAGAAGCTAGATTGGCTGTCACTTGTAATACACTTCTAAGGATAATTTTATAATTTTGATTATAAATTAATAAATAGTTTATTTTTTTATTACATTGTTTATTTAAAAGTGCCTGTGATACATCCTTTGAGTTAATGGTAATGATAATTCATATTTTCAAGAGTTGAAAATTTAAGACATTACTTTTCATAATTAACTCATAAACTGCTCCCAATCGTAGGATCATCACGAGGATGGTGATTGATCTGGAAGGTTGGTATACGATCACTTTCTTTGGATAGATTTTTCTTGAGTCTATGGTATGGAGATACCAGAGCGAGAGTACAGATATTTGTTAGAGAATGAGAGCACTGAGCGTGACCACCTCGAGTAGTCATAAAAAAGTCTACCTTCTCATCGAAGACTGACTCGATGCTGCAGTGGTGTAAATGGTTCTTTGACTTGAGGTGCATCGATAATTCACCTTGAGGTTGTTACAGTTTGACTACAACATAACTTAGTCTCCGAGCTATTTGAAACCCTGAGGTATATGTTGGCTATAGCATGTTCATTGCAGGAATTGGATTGCACTAATAAAGGCATCTATCTACCTCGGTAGATGAGGAGTAGCCCTATACTAATCATGAGATTGAGTCCCTAAGCCCATGCCCATGGCAAAGTGAAGATGATAGAAAGATTTTCTATTAGGGTTTCACATTGAAGTTGAATTGAATGATTAATTCATATGACAGATGTTGGATTTGATGAGTTCACCTTAATCCTGATCCTATTGGGACTCAAGATAGAAGAACGCAATCACATGGGTAACTACACCGAGAGGTTCATTTTTAAATCTGATGGGTTGCCACTATATACTGCTAGGTGTTACTGATGGATTTTGGGAGGAATTTGAATGATTTTGATGACCAATCGTTCTAATTGAATAAATTAAAAAAGTTCTAATCCATTGAAAGGTATTTCGATGATGTCGATGATAGAGATCGTGACATATCTCATTACCATATAGAATTGAACTTAACTAGATCACACAAATAAGGGTTTGGATTTGGATGTCATCAATTTAGCTAACCTAGTTTGATTAATTTGGATTAGATCCAATCCGGTTCAAGGTAATCATACTAGCACATGATTGAGCCTGACTTTCTCCTTCTGTAATCTTTCTGATTCATCGCAACTGAGTCAAATTTGATTTGACTCATTCTTATATTTTGAATGAATTTATTTTTATCTGACTAGAATAAGGCTAGGTCAGATTAATTATAGAAATTAAATCCATTCATACTCAAATTGGACTAGGGTCAAAAGTTGGCCTATTTGAGAGAATTGAGGGTCACCTGATCAGATGCTTCTAGAAAATTTTTTAGAAATCATATTGACCTAATTTTTTGTTATGTGATAGGGAATGAGACATTCATTGGTTGTACAAAATTTTATGATTTTTGGAGATGCCAAGACTAAGTTATGATAGAGTTTGATTTGGATCAAACTCTTAAGGAAAGAGTCCTAGGCGCAATGGACTCTTCCTTATCTACTCATGCTGACACCTTTTTGAATCAATTTTGGTGACAAAACTAGATGAGATCTAGTGGATTTTCATGGCGAATAATCCCTAGAGTCTCTTTGATCAAATAATAAGTGATTTGGTCAAAGAAGAACTCTAGATGGCGTTGGGTTTGATAAACCTTCCTCACACCATTAAGAAGTGTCGCATAAAATATTTTTCCATGCCCAAAAGGAGTTAGCTCTCTGATATCCCACACCCCTCTATCCTCTCTCTCTCCCTCTCTTCTACATGCCTAAAAAGTTAGGCATAAATATGAGTTGAAGATCCATGGTTTTTGGCATAAGATTCAAGATCTACGCGATGGTGTTTATGAGATGGACACGCTGCCTTCAGAAAATTTTTTGAAGGACTTCTAGATTAGATTCATATCTAATATTTAGAAAAAAGATTTATGAGGAGAAGATGTCCAGATCCTTCTCGAGTGCATACAAGTAGAGGCCAGGTACGTGCATGGCTTCTTTCAGAACCTCAGAAAACATCAAGATCATCGTAGGATAATCAGATTACCCAAATAAGGTATGAAAGTAAATTTAATTTAATTTTTATTTTAATTTTTAATATTAGATTATCTTGATCAGATTTGAGAACTCTTAGATCTAATTGAATCATTTAGAAATTTTTAAAAAAATTCATCTTAGATCTAATCAGATCTGCACGACCCTGCGGTGGAAAATAGGATTTTTCCTTCAGAAGATTATCCTAGAGCATGAACGGATCTTGTATATGTTAATAGATTTGGCACTAGAGGATCCAGCCCTGAATGCACATGGGACAGTCAAAGATACTTACTAGAAGTGGCTCGGTGATCGAACCATGGTGCGTTGCATCATGCTAGCAGTCATAAGCGATGAGTTCAGTCGTAGGTTTGAGTTAGCTCAGCCAAAAGACATGCTTCAAGTGTTGAACAATGCTTTTGGTACATTCGATGATGTTGAAAGGAACAAGACTAGTTGTGCCATCTTCAACATCAAGACGAGGGATGAAGATTGATAATTATCATAAATTTATAATTAAAAATATTAAAATATATATAAATTAATATTTATATTAAAGAATTGATACTTTTATTTATATTTCATAGGAAAGAACCTCAACAATGGAAATAGCTTGATTAATGGGTTCAAATGATTCAAATTTGATAAAAATTGGATCTAAATTAGAGCTTAAATGAAGGCCAAAAAAATAAAGAAAAAAATATATATATATTCAACCTGTTCGATCGAAACTGGCTCAGAAGATAATCAATTTAGACCACAGCCCATGCAAACCCAATGCTTGACCAATCGTGCAAACCAGAACTCAGCCTAGCAGTGCGGTCCAAGCTTCCCCCCAACCATGACGTCAGGCAGACGCTAGAAAACCACGCGGTCCATGGTGGACTTGTAGAAGATGCAGAAGGGATGGATCGGATAGTGGAGATGGTTTCTTACACTAATACAAACTCTTCAGGCCACCTGAAGCATGATCCAATGGCCATTAACCCCTAATAAAGTTGATCCAATAGTCCTTATTCAATCTGGGCACTGATCTTAAGCTGGCGATGGATTTTTGAGGGATTTTGAGGTGATTCATTGTGATCCGACAACTAGAAAGTTGCTATTAGATGTGTGCCCTAGAAGCTAGATTGGTCGACACTTTATAATTTTGATTTAAAATTAATAAAAAGAATATTTGTTCTATCATATTATGTATAAAGTATCTGTGATACATCCATTAAGTTAATGGGCATGATAACACATATTCTCAAGAGTTAAGAATTTAAGGCATGTGTTATCATAATTAACTCATAAACTGCTCCCAATCATAGGATTATCATGAGGATGGTGATTGATCAAGAGGATTAGTATACGATCGCTTTCTTAGGATAGATGAGTCTCAAGTCTATGGTATGGAGACACTAGAGCAAAAGTATAGGTACTTATTGAGAATAAGGACATGGAACGTGACCACCTCGAGCAGTTATAAGGGAGTTTACCTTCTCGTCAATGACTAACTCGATGCTACAGTCATATGTCTAGTTCTTTGACCGAAGGTACTTCGGTTGTTCACCTTAAGTGTGTTATAGTTTGACTATACCATAACTCGATCTTCTAGCCATTTAGAATCTTGAGGTGTATGTTGGCTATACAATGTTCATTATAGAAATTGGATTGCATCAAAATAGGATCTATCAACCTTAGTAGATGAGGAGTAATCTTGTGTTTATCATGACATCAAGTCCTAAAATCCATGGTCAAGGCAGTGCGAAATAATAGAAAGGTGTTTCTATTAGGGTTTCAAATTGAACTCGAATCGAATGATTCATTCATATGATAGGTGTTGGGTCTGATGAGTTCATCTTGACCTAGATCCTATTGGAGCTCATGATAGAAGAAACTAATCATATAGTTAGCTGCACTGAGAGGTTCATATTCAGTTCTAATAGTTTGCCACCATATACCGCTATGTATCACTCATGGATCTTGGGACCAATTAAAATTATCTTGATGATCGATGATTCCAATTGATGAATCAGAAGAGCTCTAGTCCATCAAAGGGTGTTTTGATGATGTTGATGATAGAGATCGCAACATATCTCATTACCATATAGAATTGAACCTAACTGAAACACACAAGTAAGAATTTAGATCTGGATATCATTAATTGGACCAATATGGTTTGATTGATTTGGATTAGATCTAACCAGGTTCAAGAAAATTATGCTAGCACATTATTGGACCTAACTTTCTCCTCCTATGGACTTTCTAGTTGGTTTGGATTTAGTCAAATCTGATTTAACTTATCTAGGAACCCTGTATGAATTTGTCCTGATCTGACTGAACCTTGTTCTGATCAAAATGGACCTTGTCCTAGTCAGATTAGAGCTTCTCCTGATGAGATCAGGGTTTATCTTAATCCCATGCAAGGGGCATCAGGAAAAGGGTCATTTGACCCATTCTTTGAAGGAAAGAAGGGAGGGGGTGTGCACCTCATGGAGATTATCTAGGGGCATATGCCCTCAGGTAATTTTGCTAAGAGAAGAAGGGCACACACCCCCTCTTGGCATGCACCCTCATTGGATAAGGATGAATGGCATTTGAAGAGTTCAAACGCCTTGGGATATTATCCATGTTCCTAACCATTATTATCCAAATTAATTAGATCAATTTTTCCTCTCATTTTACGTGACAATTTGAGAAAAATTTAGAGATGGGGCATGGAACTCATGTTGGAAAACTTGCAGGGTTTCATGCATACATTTTGAAACTTTTCGAATTTACAAGCAATAGAAGATATAGATTAAACAATTTAACCTATAATATATATGTGATCTAATCACTAAATCCTACATCTAAGATTAATGACATATCATGATGCAAACATAAATCTAAAAATAAATCATGCATGGTTGGTATTAATCAAATTAATAACAAGATCTAGAATAGTTCTAGAAAAACCCTAGAACATATTAAGGTTAGATAAAAGATCAAATCTTATACCTTTGCATGGATCGAGAACTCTATGGTTGAAAATCGATGTCATCCTTTATTGTTTGGAGCCGCAAAATGCATCCGGCCTCTACAAATAGTTCACACGAAGCTGTAACATAGGTCAGAAGTTCATCGAATGATGATCCATTTGAAGTGCTAGCTTCTCGTAGATCCATCCTGATGGTTAATCAAAAATATTCTTCGAATCTCTTGGACTCTCTAAGAGACAAAGAATAAGAGAAGGAATAAGGAAGAATAACAACTTTTGATTCCCCCAAAAATCAGAAAATAAAACATAAAGAGAAGCCATAAGAGAAGATAGATTTTCTCTTTTCAGACATCAACGATTGATGTCCTAAATTGATCTCTATACCTGAAAAAGAGGAGACATTCTCCTCTAGAATATTTCCATGCTTTCAAATCTCTTCCTCTTTGATTTTTCTCATAGAAAATTTAGACAAAAATTGAGAAGAAAGGATTCACAAAAGAACCCTAAGAGAAGACTATCTTCTCTTCACTTTCTTCTCATCAGGACATGATCAAATCATGTCCAAAAGAGACCACCATACCCAACTCCTTGGAGCATTCATCTTCCATGCCCTCTCCCTCTCTCTCAGATATTTATCATAGAAAAATCATACAAAATATGGGAGAATGATCCTTGAAAAAAATCTCTAAATAGAAGACAATCTTCTCTCTTACCTTTCTCTCTGCAAGACATTAACATTTGATGTCCAAAAGAAAGGCCCTCCAAGATTGTGGGCGCCATTAACCGCCATGCTTCCCTTCCCTATTTTCTGTAATTTGTTCATGGAATCTAGAGGTGTTTCTCATGCCCATAACTACTTAAAAGGTGGCACCACAAAATAGAAGGGAAGACTAGGTCAAATCCCTAGATTGTAGAGATAAAATCAAGAGATTGGTGCGGCATCCAACTCTTGGATGCCACTCCATACTTCTAAACATGGAACACCAGGAATAAGCACCCAAAAAAAAGGAAAAAAGGCTGAACAAAATAAATATGGCGTGGGTAAAATGGTGCATAAGAGGGAGGAGGAGTTTTGAGAGTTTGGGACTAACAAATAGAGTTCTAATCCAAACCTCTTTCCAAGTTTGACTAATTCAAACTTGTTTACAAAACAACCTAATTGAGGATGTGGGAACCTATTCTAGGCATGGGAGATCTCATGTAAACATCAAGAAAGTGGGGCATAGTAATTTTCTTAGTGGGCGCAAGGGAGAAGGGAGGAGTCCAAGTCTAACAAGGACTCTCCTATTTTGACTAGGTCAAGACCTTTTGAACCCAATTCAAAATATTTTGAGTCAATCTAATTAATTAATAATTATAACCTAATTAAGAGTTTAATTAAATTATATTAAATTAATATTTAAATTTAGTTTAATTTTTAATTAAATTAAAAATTAGGTGCACTCATATCCTAATTGAACTAGAACTTGTTCTTTCTTACAATTGACTTATCCAATAAATCAATTAAATTTAATAAAATTAAATTTAAATTAATTTTAATTTAATTAGACTTGATCTTAATTTAATTGCTCAATCAAATTGAGCTAATTATTATCCAATTGCTAATCGATCCTCCTACAACACTTGCATTAGGTCAAATATCAATTATATTGATTGTTTGACCTTAGAATGATTTTCAATCATTGATCAACCATCTGATCAACTAACAATCACTTATGTGTGTGACTCTATAAATTTTAATCTAAGCTGGTAGCATAAAAACTAATTTTTGTACCAATCAAAATGACCATCTTGCAATGGTACCCAACGTTTGGATAGGTCGAATGAATGTTAAGCAACATTCTTAGAACCCTGGCTTATGGTTATCGTATAATTCATCCCTTTGTCCAATAATGCTTAAGACAACTTTGAGTAAGCTGTCAATACTCATGTTAGTCATCTATATTATGTTTCAAGATTTTACAAATCTTGTAACTTTTTCCAAGGATTACCTAGGCTTAGGTTTTGCTAAATTGAAACACAACGAGACATTCTCTTTCTGAACTTAATCAGGAGTGGTCAATCCCAGCTTGACTCATACACCGACTCTATAAGTACTTAGCTATACCTAAAAATCTTTTGAACCTATATTAAAAATATAAGTAGTCTGACACCAAAGTACAGTGAGTTGCTTGCAACTCACCGTTGTGATCTCAAGTCGAAGGAGAACTTTTATCCATTGGCCTTAGCTTGCTACTCTAGATAGTAGAGTGCTACATTGGTCATATTCAGTGCAAATGTACTCCTACATCTCACCTAGATGCCATATCGGTGTCTCCACACCACTTGATTTTGAGGACAATCAACGCATATGATATACAATGACCTACACTCGATAAGTTATCGTCCTAATAATAACTTATCATTTGGTTGTGAACAATTTAAAAACCATCCGATAAATCTTTCTTTATTGATTAAGTGTGGTTCTAAGAATTTTATCATAATTTAGGAGTTCATTTAAGAAAGATAGAGCTTTGATGATGAATAAACCAAATAACTATTATTATTTAATAATTTATATACTAATTTTAATTATCTAAAACTTAGATGATTAACTTTAGGACATATTTTCTAACAACTCCTACTTGGACTAAAGCCAATCAGAACAATATCAAATATCTTATCTTCTACTTGAGCTAGTAGAACTTCTTAGTTTTTAGGCTTTATCAGATAGGTTGGTTAAGTTTTCTTTTTCCATCAATCTTCTAAAGGTCGACTTCACCCTGTTCTAAAATCAAAGGTGATAGTGATGCAGAATATGCTGATCGTTTGGTTCTTTAGCCTAAGCTATGGCTCCAGTGCTACGATAGGATTGGACCATCTATTGAGGGTGCCACTCCAAACTTGCTAATGAAGCTTAGCAATTGTACATCCTACATGGTAGCATAAGATGCCATGATGTACTCTACATCAGTAATAGAATAGATTATAATTTTTTACTTGAAACTTTTCCAGCAGATTGCTTCTCCTATTAGGATAAATTCATGACCCGACACTCTCTTGCTGTCATCTTTATCTGACAAAAATTGAAATCAAAATATTTCACATATTTTATGTCAGTTTCTCCATATATGAATCACCGGATCTTAGTATTTTTTAAATACTTAAGGAACGTCCCTACAATTTTTTAGTCTTTCACATCCGGAACAGACTGGTATCTACTCACTACCTCTATTGGGTATAGCATGTCTGATCTAGTACATTAAAAAGTAAGATGATAGCTAAATCTTTATTTCTTGTAATGCTGAAATGTCATTCTCGATTAAGAGAATGCCACACATAGATAACACAAGAAATAACACTACAGAACTATTTGCCAATTTATAGATGCAGGGTCCATCTTCATTCTTAACAAAGATACGTTCAAAATGCATATAGCCAAATGGGCTTTATAGGTCTACACCTTCCCATCTACACCACTTTGATCATTTTGAAAATTTATTTGCACCCAAATGAGTTTTATCCCTTTAGGTAGATCAGCTAGTGTCCACACACTATTGATCTTCATGGACTTCAATTTGAATCTCATGGCTCTAAGCCACTTCTCAAAGTCAGACCTCTACATAGCATCCATATAGATGATCAGATTCTTGTTGTTCCCATCGAGCTCAACATGCCATCTCGGACCTAGATATTGAAGTATTTGTCCAGCTAATGCAGTACTTTATCAGATCTTCTTAAAGATGCCTCTTTAATGGATTCTGGGTTTGATCTAATCAAATCCACATCTATAGGTTTACTTGATTGTGTCGGTTTTTTCTATTAGTCGAACTTTCTTAAGTTCAACTTGATAGGCATCAGTTCCTTCTCTAACAAACTCATTTTCCAAAAAGAATGCCTTACTACTGATGAACATCTTATGTTCTTCAACATGGTAGAACTAATAATCCCTTAAAAATATACACCTATGGGACTAGTTTCCAAGTTTATCTATGTGCAAACATCTGATGTAGGCCAGACAATCCTAAATCCAAAGGTGAGAGAGTCAAGGTCGATATCCTATCCATATCTCATATGGAGTCTTTGTGAAAGATTTACTTAAAATAAATTTTAGAGTAAAATAATTAGTCTTAAGAGCATAACCCTGAAATAGGCAGACTAGTAAACCCCATTATGGATCGAACCTTGTCTAACAAAATTTGATTTTCATTGAGAGAGAATCCCATTCTCTCTTAGATATGTCAAAAACTCACTAGATTAGTATTCACCTCCTCAATCTGATCGAATAGTTATAATATCCTTTTCAGTTTATTTTTCTATTTCATTATTGTATCATTTGAATATTTCAAATGATTCAGCTAGATGCACTCATACCTAGATAAGTTATCTATAATAAATTATTGATATCCTTGACATTATCTAACTTGGATATTCATTTGATGTGTACATTACACATAACAGGCTATGTAAATATTAAATATTATTTATTTATTATCCATATATTATTATAACGTCATTCATAGCGATATTACAATAATCTGTATTTATAGATGAATGGTGATCAACTTACGTCAAATGGCCATCAAAGATCACATTTATTACAAATGATAGACAATAGTAATAGTCACTTTAAATGATAACATTTGAAAATTAGCTCGATAATTTCTAAAGTTAGGATTAGAACCAAACTTCCATCCCCAAAATTTAAATATTTCTCACCATTTTCAAACATTCCACTTACCCCTAGTCCTTGTAACAAATTATATAGGACTACCGGTATCCAATACCCAAGTAGTAGAATTACAAACAAAAAAATTTCAAGGTGTTATCATATAACATCCTTGATAAGCAACTCTTTGCTCCTTTCTCTTGTTCAGCTTGTTATGGTTGAGAGAAGCACGATATTCAGGACAATACTTCTTCCTATGATCCTACTTCTAATAGTAGAAGCACTCTGCCTAATTATGGTTAACCTAACATATTTTATTGTTACTAGACTTAGAAGCCCCAGCATGAACCCTTTCGTGCTGCTGAATCAAATTCAACTTTCGATACTAATTATCGAATTTGGATCCCATAAGTGAATCACTATCTAACAATGAATGGAGCAATTATGGTTTAGCCTTAATCTAAATAGAAAAAAGAACAATGACCTATTGTATATGAATTATTTTAATCCTAAAGACTTGGAATTTAGTCTAAAGGTTCTTTCACTATTTTATTCGAATTGACAGCCTCGTCCTCTAATTCGAAAAATTACTTTAATTTTCTAGTAGGTATTGGAGTCCACATAGACTATACACAAGCCCGACTTTGGCCGGTCCACTCATGTACATTTATGGATAGGTTCTTTAACCAATTGTTTCTCTAAATAACTTCTAGTAATTTAATTTTGCCCCAGAAATCTAATCAGTAGGCTTTGACCTACGCTGCAAGGATCTGGTTAGGTCCAACTATTAACATGACCACACATGGTGCATCCAACCAATGAATGATTAAGCCTAACTATCGTTGGTCTACCTAACCACCATTAGAGAGACACTTTCAAGTAATCGTATTATGAATGATAATTCCATTAGTCAATAAACATAAAGCCTATGGGCCTCCAATGATTATTGAGTTAATGGATTCATTATCATCCAACTTAATGGAAGGCTATGACTCAGTTATCCCCATAACTTTTTTATTTTAAAGATCTAATAATTTTAGAGAATTTAAAATTTATTTATGATTTAAGGATAGAAAGGACTTGGACCAATTTGCTCCTACTGACTTCATCAAGTCAAGTCCTCCCACTGACTTCTCAAGTCATTGATAATGACTAGGATCAATTTCGATCCATGGGTATCTAAATTAGTCTCACTAAATAAAATCAGTCTCACTGATTTTCTATGTGACGAGAGTTAGCATGAATCAATAAGCAACCAAATCAAAAGTTGATTAATTACATTGGCCAAGTAAGTGAGATCGATGGGAGGGTCTACCAAGACTTGCCTTAGATGCCATTAGAAATGGTCAGGTAAGTGGGTTGTCGATTAAAAATCACTAATCTAAAAATGTCAGACTTATCTTAGACACCAATCAATTTATCAATTTTGATTTGGTCTGCCTAAAGACTCAGGCTCAACCATTGAGCCATGATTAGTATCCATTTACTAGATGTATGAACTTTGATCAACTATAACTATTGAATTGATCTATAGAAAAGAAATGACCTAAACCTAATTAACTATTAATTAGGTTTGATCAATTTCTTAACTTAGTCCATATTTAATCTAACCCTAGTTCTAACCCAGTTAATGACCTGATCAAAGCTAACCCATTATTCTTTAACCCATATTTTATGAAATTATATTAGGATCTTCAAATCACAAACCTAGATCCTAGACAATTACTTAATTCTTAATTAAGTTCAAGGCTTATGGGTTGGAATTCAGGATCTCAGAACTAGTTTTTGATTTTAGCTTTTAAAATATTTTTAAATTTTATAAATAATTTACTTTGAATCAAATTCAAACTATGATTTTAGATCAGATTTATTTCAATATTTAGATCATATCCTAAGATTTTGAATATAAAATTTTATAGAAAGTAAGTTCTCAATTTAAATTCTATAAAATAAATATATCAAATATATAAATTCTAGATTCAAAAATAAAGCTACAAATCAACATATGCAACTAGAGGATCTAGATCTAAACATAAACCACATCATATAGATCTCATCTAAATAATCAAAATCAGATTATAAACTATTTAATTTTAGATTTAAAATTTAAAAATAAATCATAATTTATTTTAAATCTTATCTAACATATTTATGATTTAGATTATTCAGGTCTTCACATACTAGGACAATCTCTTCACTATAGGGGATAAACCTTACAGTAGGACAATCATATAATTAGTATGTACGAACCTACATTATTTAGATCTAATCTAAATAATCAATAATAGATCAAATATCTATTTATTTTAGATTTAAAATTAAAAAAATAAATCATAAATTAACTTGGATAATATCTAACTTATTCATGATTTAATTTTATAGATCAGTACATACTAGGACAACCTTTTCATTGTAAGAGATAACCTTATAAAAGAACGACCTTATAATCAGTAAGTGTGATCTTTAATTTTTATTTTTAGATTTATTTTAATATAAATATATTCATGTCATAAAAAAACCTGGATGCTCTGATACCACTATTGAAAAATATGCAAGGTTTCATGCATACATTTCAATTTTTTTTTAAATTTACAAGTAGTAAAAGACATAGATTAAATAATTTAATCTATAATATGCATGTGATCTAATCACTAAATTCTACATCTAGAACATATGACATATGATGATGCAAACATAAATCTGAAAATAAATCAAGCATGGTTGGTATTAATCAAATTATTTCCACGATCTAGAATAGTTATAGAAAAACCTTAGATCATATCTAGGTCAGAAAAAAGATCAAATCTTATATCTTTGCATGGATTGAGAACTCCATGATTGAAAATCAATATAATCCTTTATTGCTTGGAGCTACACAATGCATTTGGCCTTTATAGATAGTCTATACAAAGCTACAACATAGATCAAAGGTTCATCAAACGAAGATCCGTTCAAAGTGCTAGCTTCTCACGGATCCCTTCTAATGGTTAATCAAAAATATTCTTCGGATCTCTTAGATACTCTAAGAGATGAAGAATAAGAGAAGGAATAAGGAAGAATACCAACTTTTAGTTCTCCAAAAAATTAAAAAATAAAACATAAAGAAAAGTCCTAGGAGAAGATAGATCTTCTCTTTCCCGACATCATTGATTGATGTCCTAAATTGATCTCTAGACCTAGACAAGAGGAGACCTTCTTCTTTAGAATATTTTCATGCTTCTAGATCTTTTTCTCTCTTATTTTTTTTAAAGAAAAATTAGATAGAAATTAAGAAGAAAGGATTCACAAAAAAACCCTAAGAAAAGATTATCTTTTCTTCACTTCTCATCAGGATATGATCAAATCATATCCAAAAGAGACCACCATGCCCTAGCTCCTTGGAGCATTCATCTTCCACGCCCTCTCCCTCTCTCTCTCAAATTTTTCTCATAGAAAAATCACACAAAATATTGAAGAAAGATTCTTGAAAGAAAACTCTAATGAGAAGACAATCTTCTCTCTTATCTTTGTCTCCACAAGACATCAACATTTGATGTCCAAAAGAAAGGCCCTACTCCAAGATTGTTGGTGCCATTAACCACCATGCCTCCTCTCCCTATTTTCTCTGATTTGTTCATGGAATCCAGAGGTGTTTCTCATGCCCATAACTACTTAAAAGGTGGTGCCACAAAATAGAAGAGAAGACTAGGTCAAATCCCTAGATTGTAGGGATAAAATCAAGAGATTTGGGGGGCATCCAAGAGATAAAATCAAGAGATTGGGGGGGCATCCAATTCTTGGATGCCACCCCATATTTCTGAACGTGGAACATCTGGAATAAGCACCCAAAACAAAGGAAAAAAGGCCAAACAAAATAAATATGGCATGGGTAAATTGGCATATAAGAGGGAGGAGGAGTTTTAAGAGTTTGGGACTCTATCAAATAGAGTTCTAATCCAAACCTCTTTCCAAGTTTGACTAATTCAAACTTGTTTCCTTACATTGAGGATGTGGAAACCTATTCTAGGTGTGGGAGATCTCATGTAAACATCAGAAAATAAAAAAAGTGAGGAGTCCTAGTCTAACTAGGACTCTCCTATTTTGACTAGACCAAGACTTTTTGAACCTAATTCAAAATATTTTGAGTCAACCTAATTAAAAGATAATCCTAATCTAATTAAAAGACTAATTAAATTAGATTAAATTAATATTTAAATTTAGTTTAATTTCTAAGCAAATTAAAAATTAGGTGCGCTTATGTCCTAATTGAACTTGGACTTGTTCTTCCTTACAATTGGCTTATCTAATAAACTAATTAGACTCCATCAAATTAAACCTAAACTAATTTTAATTAAATTTAATTCAATTAGACTTGATCTCAGCCCAATTGCTCAATCAAATTGAGCCAAATTGCAATCCAATTGCTAATTGATCCTCCTACAATACTTGCATTAGGTCAAACATCAATCGTATTGATTGTTTTATCTTAGAACGATTCTCGATCCTCAATCAACCATCCAATTAGGTAACAACCTCTTATGTGTGTGACTTCATAGATTCAAACCTAAGTTGGTAGCATAGAAATCAATTCTTGTACCAATAAAAATAATCATTAAACAATGGTACCCGACTTTCAGATAGGTTGAATATATGTTAAGCAATATTTTTAGAACCTTGGCCTATAGTTATAATATAATTCATCCCATTAATCAATAATGCTCAAGATAACTTTGAGTAAGTTGTCGATACTCATATCAGTTATCCATGTTGTGTTTTAAAATTTTGCAAATCCCGTGACTCCTCATGAGGATTACCCAAGCCTAGGTTTTGCTAAATTGAAACATAGTGAGATATTCACTTTCTGAACTTAATCAAGAGTGATCAATCCCATCATGACTCACACATTGACTCTATAAGTACTTGACTATACTCAGAAATCTTTCAAATCTATATTAAAAATATAGGTAGTTTAGCATCAAAGTACAGTGAGTTGCTTGTAAGTCACCATGGTGATCTTAGATTGGAGGGACACTTATATCCATTAGCCTTAGCTAGCTACTCTTGATAGTAGTGTACTACATTGATCACGTTCAATATAGATATACTTCTATATCTCACCTGGATGCTATACTAGTGTCTTCACACTACTTGGTTATGAGGACAACCAATGCATATGACATACAGCGACCTGCACTCGATAAGTTATCATCCTAAAAATAACTTATCATTTGATCATGAACAATTTAAGAACCATTCGATAAATCCTCTTTTACCAATTAAGTGTGGCTCTAAGGACTTTATTATAATTTAAGAGTTTATTTAAGAAAGATAGAACTTTTATGATGAATAAGTTAAATAACTATTATTATTTAATAATTTATATACTAATTTCAATCATCTATAGCTTAGATATTTGGCTTTAGGACACATTTCCTAACAACTCAAGGAGGAGTCCTACTTTTAGCAAACTGGTTGCTTAATGCCCTTGGACTCTAGGGTTGTGCATAGGTCAATAAATAGACCACTGCGCCAAGTGTTTTGTAATTCCCTATTCCCAATGCAAAAACTTTGTCTCCCCCTCCATCTCCCATGCTACCTATCCTCCTCTTCTCCCTCTTCTCCATGCCCAAGGAGTTGTGCAAAATAGCCATCAAGAGTTGGTGGAGCGCTACTGCAAAAATCATGTCAAGGAGATCCTGCTCATGAGACGAACGTGCTACTACCGGAGTCAGATCGAAGGCACGCCAGAAAGATTCTAGATCTGATATTCTAAAATCATGTCTAGAAGGAGAAGACCTCTAGATCTGACCTAACTAGACATTGGTAGAGGCCGAGCATGTGCATGGCTAATGTTGGAACCTCGGACACATCAGATCATCGCTATAGGGTAGACTATTCACCCGATTAGGTGATGTAAGATATCATAAAATTTTTATTTTATATTTTCCTGTTCTTCATCAATCTAATCAGATCTGAGAATTCTCAGATCTGATCATGTTAGGTTGAAAAAATTTTTAAAATTTCACTGTAGATCTAATACAATCAAGTCATTCCTGTAGCATAGTCTAGTTTTTCCTTCAATTGGTATTAGAGCCAAGTTGTGTAGCTCTAGATCTAGATTAGATTAGATCTCAATTTTTTTTTTATATGATCATATTTATTTTTAAATATTACATGAGATGTAATCTAATATGATGCATTAGATGTAATTTTAAAAATTAATATATGTGATATATGCAAAGCATGTGCAGTTTAGATTTATCATTGTATATGTGATATATGTGTTAGATCTAATTATTTTGTAGCATAGTTTAATTTTTTGATTGAGGCATTCTCCTTGGCCATCCGGTCATAAGAGTAAAAAGGATTTAAAGGTCCACACTTTTCATTCGATGGAGTGCTCTTATGGTGTATGGGGGTGCTACGCGTTTATCCTCAATCAAAAAAGCAAAACATACTTTTTTGCAAAACCCTTGATCTTTTAACATGCTTTATTTTATGAATTCTATTTAACTTAATTAAGAATTAAATTTATGAAACTAATTAAATATAAAAATTAAGAATTTTTAGATCTAAGACACTTTCATAGAACATGGGTTTGGGTATGGGTAGCTTGATTAGGTCTAGTTTGAGTAGTTGATCAGACCAATCAAGTGTTGGTTAGGTGGGATCAAGAGTGCTTAAATTGACCAGTCTATTAGATGTAAGATTGATCAAGGTCGACACAAAGCCACGTGTAGTCAACCACTTCAAGACCTAATATGGCTTTGTGGTTTGATCCTAGATTGTAGGCTAATCCAATTGGTTTTGATTCAATAATTTGATGTCTAAGGTAAGTTCAGCAGACATGACCAGTGATTTTTAATTGGGAGCTACACAACCTAGATACATCCATGATAAGTTAATGGCATATTCCTTCCATCAATCTCACTTACTTGGCCATTTGGATCGAGCCAATTTTGGATTGAGGTGGCTAACGATTCAAACTAACACATGCTGCTAGGTTAATTTATCATAATCGTTATGACTAATTAAGGATTAAAGAGATCTAAATTAAAATCTTCCTAAGAAAATACTAAATCATAAGTCTTCCAGCATTGTTATTATGTGGGCCCTTTTTGAAGTTGATTATTCTCAGATGGATATAATGGTTCAGTTGCATCGGGAAGACACAACCATATCTATTAGGTAGAAGATGCTACGAATTAGAGGATGGGTTAGGCTCAATATTACGGATATAGTGAGGGTCCCAATCATGAATCCAGTTCATGCAAATGATGGATCTTACTTAACTAAGGAGTGGAGCAATATTTTGGGTATGGTAAGCTTCATGAATTAGAGACCAAGTTGAATGCACCATGTCTAGAAAAATATTGGATAAGAGTTGTCCACTCATCGACCGCCTCATCACCAATAACTATTAGGTGAGGTGGTGAGCCTATCGATGGGACCGCACTACCCACTAAAAGTCTTTGATCACAGAGATTTTTGCATCTCTACTAAGGGGTATAGGAATTTGAGAAAATAGTGAGAGCCTAAATTTGTTTAAAAGTGAAACTCCTAAATAAATTGGTTAGGTCAATTACCAATCTAACTAGAAATTTTGACTCTTTACATAAAAATATCTGCGTTAAACCTCCAAGCCAGAATCCTAGTCACCCATCGATTGACCACACTAAATTACAAGGATTGGCTTCAAAACTTGAAAATTATTTTGAGTTCTAAAAAACTAACCGATAATTTGGACTTGGAACTTCCACTCTTCTAGCCCGTCCAACTGATGATCAGAGAGTGTCTTATAAGAAGTGGTTGGATGATGACAACAAGTTAGGTGCTACGTGTTAGGCTCAATATCTGATGAGTTGCAGTGCCAACATGAAGACATAAAAATAGCATGCAAAATATTGGCCCACCTATAAGAGTTGTATGATGAGCAGAGTCGCGTAGCATACTATCAAGTCTCAAGGCGACTATTCAAAGCACAGATGCGTGATGGGTAGTCGGTCCAAGATCATTACTTATCGATGATCAAGGATCTAGAGGAGCTTGTAAAGCTTGAAGTGTTGATGGACAAGGATCTATAGATTGATGTGATCCTGCAGTCCATGACTGATTCATATAGATAGTTCATTATGAACTTTCATATGAGTAAACTCAAGTGCTCTTTGGCTGTGTTGATGAATATACTGATTATTGTTATAAATAGTGTCCCAAAGCCAATTGTTAGCCTACTAACGATTGAGCTATTTTATGTAATTATATATGAATTATTAATTAAATAAAATTATTTTAGCTTTTTCATCAAATATCTTTCATCTTCTAATGAACTCCTATCTATTGTGATGAAGTTCTTAGGACTATTTAAAATCGACAAAGAAAGATTTGTCATTTAGTCCTTAAAATAGTTCACAATTAAATGATGCATTGTTACCAAGGATGACAATATTTATCGAGTATAGGTCATTGTGTGCCATATAGGTTGGTTGTCCTCTTAATCAAGAACTGTGAAGACACTGGTATGGCATGCAGATGAGATATAGGGGTACATCTGCACTGAACATGACCGACTCTAGAGCTTTTCTGCTATCAAGAATTCGTCTGCTAGAATATGACCATAAATGTCCCTCTGGCCTGAGATCACTATGGTGACTTCTAAGCAGCTCACTATACTTTGGTGCTGGACTATCTGAATTTCTAATTCAGTGATGGAAGATTTTTGCGTAAAGTCAAGTATTTGAGGAGTCGGTGTGTGAGTCAAGATGGGATTGACGACTCCTGTACTTAGGAGCTATGTTCAATAGTTTTTCAATTTAGCAAAGCTTTGACTAGGATAGTCCTAGTGAGGGATCACAGGACTAATTGCATTGAGACATAATTTGGATGTATCTTCCAAAGTTGACAGTTTAACCCTGAGTCATCCTATGCACAGAGGTCAAAGGGATGAATTATGTGGTAACCATATTCACGTTGGTTTTGAATGTTGTGATTACATTATTTAGCATATCTAGATGTCATGTACCATTGCTAGATGGTCACTTTGATTAGTACAAAAAATTGGTTCCTATGCTACCGGCTTAGGTTTGAACCTATGGGGTCACACACACTATAGGTTCCTACCCGATCTGATGGCTGATCAAGAGAAGTTCAATTAGTGATTTGATCATTAATTAACTTAATTGGATTGAGTAATTACTTTTAGTTCAAGTCCAATTGAATTGGATTCAATTGGATTTGACTCAATTAGGTTATGAGATGACCTAATCGTCGAGGAAGTTTAAATCCTGATTTAATAGAGGTTTGGCTTGATTAATTCCTAATTTGATTAGGATTTAATTAAGCCTAATTAAGTCTAAATAAGTTGAATTTAATTTAATCTAATTGGACCTAGCCAAATTAGTTTGGATTGGGTCTTAATTGGATAAGGATTGAAAGACTATTTTGACTAGTCATATGCGCCACATCACCCTGATCTTGCGCCCATCCTTCTCTCCATGAGAATTGAGAATTTTTGTGAAGAAATCCATGCACAAGAGGATGCATGCCCTTCCTTATCATGACCTTAAGTGGATAAAATCAGATGGTTACTACTTGAATTCAAATGGAGTTTGAATTCGAATAAGCAACCACCTGATCCTTATCCTTCCATGTGCTCTCTACTCTACTTAGCGTAGATTAAAAGGAGTTTTGTGATGGGGTGTGTGAAGAATCTAATATGAGAAATCCTTCTCCACGTGGTCCATCCTATTGTGCATGAAAAATACCAAGAGTTTTCTGAGAGAGATTCCAGAAAGAGTGTTGGACAGGGTTCTAGGTGAGCATTGCCCTAGGGTTTCATCCTAGGGTTTGGGAAGAGAGAACGTGAGCTGTGAGCATCACAAAATCATGAGACTCTTAAGAGACCTTCCTCTACCTCTTCCCTACCTCTAGTAATTTTGTGGATCATCCAAAAATCACTAGAGGGAGATCGAATCAGTTCGATCTAAATTAGCTATCGTAGCTTTCGGACGTCGAGCTAGCACTCGGGACAAGCCGATCGAAACCAGGAGCCTCATGTGGATGATTTGTGGAGGCTAGATGCTCTATGTGGCTACATCACAATGAGTGGACCTCCCCAGTGACATACAGACTATGGTTATTGACCACCCATGCAAGATAATATGTTCTAAACACATAGAGCAGTAAAAATAGTATTACTGCTATTGCTATTTTTTATTTTTAGATATATACATTAAATCCTATAGCATGTATGGTTTTTTAAATTAGATCTATAGTTCTTATTATTAATTTGATTAATAATAATCTCTTCTGCGTATGTTTTTTGGAAAATATTTTTGAAAATAAAGCTAGAAATCCCGTGCGCTCCCTTTAATTAGTATCAGAGCAGTAGATTCTTTGATGTATTATATATGCATGTATTAGATTATTTTTAGATTAAATCTAAATAATAATCTAATCTAAAAAAATAAAAATGATGATCGCATGGATTGTACATTGTCCTACTATAAGGTTTATCCCTTATAATGGAGAGATTGTCCTGGTACGTTGCGATCTATAAAATTTGATCATAAAAATTTTAGATTAGATCTAATGATTTTTATGATATGTTTGAAGGATTTAATCTGATTTTATCATGAATTAGTATTTAGATTACATCAAAATAATTTCATGATTTTTATGCAAAGTACATAATTTTAGATTAAATCTAAAAAGGATCTTAGGAAGGTTCTATTCATTAGTCGAGCCATCTCTCTCAGGAATCGAGTCAGATCAACCAACATGCCAGCCATAATATGATTTCTGGTTTGATGCTCCAGTCAACTCGATCAGGAATCGAACTAGCTCAGCTTCAATTCAGGCTGGCTAGGATTGGATTCGAGCCTACCCAAAGAAAACAATGGCCTTTGGGCCCTCCGCTCGAGCCGGCTGTCTTAAGAACTAAGCCAGCTTGGCTTCTGCTTGGGCTGGCACGGATCCTGACTGAGAAGTTGGCTGAATATTATAATTGACTAGTTTTGTGTGATTAAACCTACATCTAGTACTTATTTATGAAATAAGCCAACCCATTTTTGAAATGAATCGACCTATTTAGTGAAACAGTGCTAGGATGTAAAGAACCTTTCAAAAAATTTTGAAAAATATTTTTGAAAAGCTAAATCCAAACCCTCAGCCTTAAAATTAATTAAGAATTAAGTATGACGAATTAGGGTTTAGAATTATGAATTAAAGATCCTAAGTCATTGATTATAAAATATGGATTATTGGGTTAGTCGAATTAGGTCCATTAATTGGGTTAGACCTAAGATTAGTTAAAGAATGAACTAAATTAGAGTAATTGATCAAATCTAACCAAATGTTGATTTAGATTAGGTCAAGAACTCTTTAGATCAAGTTATAATAGTTGTAGTTGGTCAAGTCTATGTCTTTAACGAGGATGAAATGGACTTGATTCATGGCTATACGGTCGAACCTAAAATTACTAGGTTGGTCAAATTGAAACTAATGAACCAAATGATATCAAAGATAAGTTTGGCAGTCTGACCAGTGGTTTTTAACTAGGAGCTACTTGCATTGATTTGATCTTTGACAAGTTAACGACATATCCCTTCCACTAATCTCACTTACCTAGCTATCCTAGTGAGTTAGATTTTGATTAGATCACTTGGTGATTTGGTCTCATCCATGTCAATTAGGTAAATCGGTGTGACTGATTTAGGTGCTCCTAATGTTGGCTTGAACTGGGTCCTTTTGATCTGATTTGCTGAAGTCAGAAGGAGGATCGAAATTGACTAGTTAAATTCTCCTTCTTTTTATTTAAAATTAAGGTAACCAAATCCTATAAAATTATTAGGTTCTTAAAAATAAAATAGTTATAATGATAACTAGGTCATAGCCTTGAAGGAAAATCCTGATTTTCTGGATCAAGTTCGTTCAGATTTGATCGGATCAAGAGATATATTTTAAAATTTTTTTTATTTAATCCTAATCAGATCTAGAATGTTTCAGATCTAATTTTTATTATTTTAATAGTAAAAATAAAATCTAAATAAATTAAATTAAATTAAATTTACCTTGATGTAGGATAATCCTATTATCCGTTGATGATCCGTAAGCAGCCGAAGGTTCTGGATCTAACCACGCAAGTGCATGGCCTCTACCGATATCCACTCAGACTGG
This sequence comes from Cocos nucifera, assembly GCA_006176705.1. NCBI lineage: Eukaryota > Viridiplantae > Streptophyta > Magnoliopsida > Arecales > Arecaceae > Cocos > Cocos nucifera. Next base: position 132,117 of record QRFJ01001092.1, on the reverse strand, counting down.
ATCTAGAGATCCTCTTCTTCTCTATCACATCTCCAAAAATTAAATCTGGATCTAATTTGGAGGATCTTTAAAATACCTTTCGAAGATCAGCAGTTGTCCTTTGCAGCAACACAGCCTTCTAGCATTTTATCGCCTTTCTCTCATCTGGACTGCACCAACATGGATCCAAATTCCTTTTGGACGTGGAGAGGAGAGCGAGAAGTAGAACTTGGCATGGAGGAGGATGAGGAAGGAAGCCTTGGGGCATGGAGAACTCTTTTCTTAGATTTCAGATACTCCTTGAGTTGGGCGCAGGGTCTTATTTATAGACTATGCGTGATCCAACTCCTCTTCTTCCTAACCAATCACAACCCTTTGTGTAATCAAATCTAAATCTGATTGGTGAGAATAGAGTCCCTTAGATTCCTCCTTAGATGGCATCTAAGACCAGTCAAACTTGGTTCTCAGGAGAAGTCTAATCGGAATCCAAAAAGGAGATGGAGTCTCCGCCCAACAGGGACTCCTGGGCACCTCCAGCTTGGGCAAACGCCAAGGGTGGCATGCGCCCTCCTCCTTGCCAGGTTTTGATAGGAGGATAGGTCACCACCAACTCTCCAATTGGTGCATAACACATGGATAGAAGTCAAAGTATCAATGGTCAACATTTGACCAATCAAAAGTCAACTTTTGACCAAAGTCAAAGGACGAGAAATGGTAGGTGATAAAAAATGGTAGGTATTATCTTACAAAATAAGACAATCCTTTTCTAACCTAGACATGCTCCAGTAAGACCAAGTGAAGCCTCTGATTGAGCACAAACTCCTTTGGCTCAGTCAGGACAACTATTTATGTTGGTAAAAGAAGAACGTTAGGTTCAATCGAGTGCTAGCACGATTTTCTTAAACCTAATTGAATCTCATTTAGATCAATTAAACTAGATTAGTTCAATTGATGATCACTAGATTCAAATCCTTATTTGTGTGACCTAGTTAGGTTCAGTTCTGTATGGTAATGGGATATGTCATGATCTCTATCATCGACATCATTGAAACTCCTTTCGATGGATCAGAACTCTTTTGATTTGAACAGCTAGAATGATCGATCATCTAAATCATTCTAATTGCTCCCAAAATCCACCAGTGACACCTAGTAGTATATGGTGGCAATCCATCAGAGCTGAATGCGAACCTCTTGGTACAGCTACCTATATGATTAAGTTCTTCTATCTTGAACCCCGATCAGATTAGGGTTTAGGTGAACTCATCAAACCCTAGTCTCTGTCATATGATGTAATCATTTGATTTTGATGTGAAAACCTAAATAGAAACTCTTTCTATTATTTCACTCTGTCATAGCCATGGGCTTCTGGACTTGATTCTCATGATCATCATAAGGCTGCTCCTCTACCACCGAGGTAGATAGATTCCATCTTGATGCTATCCAGTTCCTACAATGAACATGCTATAGCCAACATACACCTCAGAGTTTCGTATATCTAGAAGATCGAGTAATGGTGTCAAACTATAACACCCTCAAGGTGAACTGTCGATGCACCTCAGGTCAAAGAACCAGATACCACTACAGCATCGAGTCAGTCATTGACGAGAAGGTAGACTTCCTAATTACTACTCGAGGTGATCATGCTCAGTGCCCTCATTCTCTAATGAGTACCTATACTCTCGCTTCGATATCTCCACACCATAGACTCAAGACTCATCTACTAAAGAGAAGCGATTGTACACCAACCTTTCGGATCAATGACCATCCTCGTGATGATCCTATGGTTGGGAGCATTTTATGGGTTAATAATGATTATTCATGTCTTAAATTTTCAACTTTTAAAACTATGAATTATCATTATCATTAACTTAAAGGATGTATCACAGACACTAAACACATATATATGATAGAAAATAATCTATTTTATTGATTTTAGTAAAAATTACAATTTTGCCCCTAGAAGTGTATTACAAGTGTCAGCCAATTCTAGCTTCTAGGGCACATATATCTAACAAGCCTCCCATTAAGTTGAGTGATAATGAGTCTATTAGTTTAATAATCATTGGAGGCCCAAATGCCTAGTTCTTATTGAGTAATGAAATTATCATTCATAATATGATGATTTGACATGTCTTTCTAATGGTGGTCAGGTTGGTCGGCCAAAGTTAGGTTTGATCATTTGTTGGTCTGATGCACCAAATATGGTCATGTTAATGGTTGGATCTAACTAGATCTTTTTAGTGGAGGCCAAAGCCTACTGATTAGACTTCTGCGGCAAAAATTAAATTACTAAAAGTTGTTTGGTGAAATAATTGGTTATGAACCTATTCATAGATGCACAAGAGTTGATCAACCAACGTTGGGGCTCATGTGTAGTCTATGTAGATTCTAGTACCAACTAAGAAATTAGGAATAATTCCTCAAATTGAAGGTAGAGGCTATCAGTTTGAATAAAATAGTGAAAGAACCTTTATCCTAAAGTCCAAGTCTTTAGGATAAATAATTCATATACTAATTAGATTTGGTTTTCTTTTCTTATACAAAAATGGCCACTATCCTATCACTCCGATCATTATTAGATAATGACAAACTCATGAGACCTAACTATGATAGTTGGTATCGAAAGATAAAGATTATCCTGGAGTATGAGCGGATCCTGTATATTTTGATGAAAATTGCACATGAGGAGCCAACTCAGAATGCAAGAGGCGCAATCAGAGACACTTATCAGAAGTAGCTCAACGACCGCAACACCATTCGGTGTATTATACTGGCGATAATGAATGATGAGTTTAGCCAGAGGTTTGAGAATGCCCAGCCATAGGAGATGCTTAAAATATTGAACGACTCCTGTGGTATGCCTGATGACATTGAGAGGCATAAGACTAGTTATGCCATTTTCAACGCTCGGATGAAGGATGGGGCATTAGTCATCGATCATGTATTGTATATAATTGAGATGATTGAGCATTTGAATAAGCTAAGCTTTTCCCTACATGAGCAGCTCGGTAAGGATGCAATCCTTAATTCTTAGCCCAAGTCCTTCCTCCCCTTCCTTACTCATTTTAGAATGACAAAGTCTACAGTGAACTACCTTGGTTTATTGAGGTTGCTGTAGAACTTTGAAAAGGATCACCAGCTCCACAAGGAGTCATTGAATGTAGTGGAAGGATCTTCTTTTGGTCATCAATCCTTTAAGAAAGAAAAGAAGAACAATAAGAAGGTGCAGCCACATGTTGGGATGTCTGCACAGGGTCAGACGAAGAAGCGCAAGCCTGACCAGAGGCAGGCAAAGTGCTTCTTTCATAAGAAGTAGGGGCACTAGAAGATAAATCATCCTCAGTACATTGCCTCCCTAGACCCAAATAGGCCAAGGTAGAAGCAAGTAGTTGCTGGGCAAGGTAATTAAATGATAATACCTTGCAACTTCTCAATTTATGATACTATTGCATAGGTATTAGATACCGAAAGCCCTTATCATATTTGTAATTCGATGTAGGGTTTACAGGTCAGTAGGAGATTTGGTGAAGATGAGAGATTCCTGAACCTTGGAGGTAAAAGGCAAGTTCCAGTTCTAGCTTTAGAAATCATGAACCTTGTAATCAATTCTCATAAAGTTATTCTTAGTGATTGTCATTTTTATCCAAGTTTTTTATTGAATGTAATTTCTATAGATCTTTTGGCCAAGAATAGTTATCAATTTTTAATAAAAATAAATTTTATGATATCATTTTGAATGGTGTTATAGTTTATGTTGGATAATTGAATAACAAAATTTATCTATTATTATAGCCTATTAACATAGTCCAAACCATCGGTAAACATCATAGAATAGATGAAGTATCAGAAGTCTACTTATGGCATGTAGGCTAGGTCACATCAATAAGAATAGAATAAACAGGTTGGCTCAAGAAGAAATTCTTGAGGTCAATGATTGTGAATTACCACCGATCTGTGAGTCCTATCTTCTTGGGAAGATTACCAAGTCACCTTTTATTGAAAAGAATGAATGAGCCAGTGAACTCCTGGGTCTACTACATACTGATGTATGTGGATCCATGAGTATAATGCTGGAGATAGATATTTCTACTTCATAATCTTCACAAATGATCTATCGAGGTATGGGTATGTCTATTTAATGAAGCATAAGTCGGAGTCATTTGATGTGTTCAAACTATTTCATAATGAGATAGAAAAGCAAACTGGCAAGAGTATTAAAACTCTTTGGTCTGATCGAGGGGGTACGTATCTTTCTAGTGAATTTTCGACATATCTTGGGAAGAATGAAATTCTCTTCTAATGGACTCCTCCTGGAACACCATAGCATAATGGTATGTCTGAAAGGAGGAATCGGATCTTGTTGGACATGGTTCAATCTATGATGGGGTTTGTCGATCTACCGATCTCCTTCTAGGGATATGCGCTTGAGTCATCTTATTATATCCTGAATAGGATTCCAAGTAAGTCTATTTTTAAAACATCATATGAGATGTGGATAGGATGTAAGCTAGTACTCTCTCATCTTAAGGTTTGGAGGTGTCTGGCTTATGTTAGACGTTTAGCAATGGACAAGCTCAGACCTAGGTCAGACGAGTGCAGCTTTATAGGGTACCCAAAAGAGACAAAAGGATATTACTTCTATCTAGTTGATGAACAAAAGATGTTTGTCAGCCTTAAGATAGTCTTTTTAGAAAAGGAGTTCCTTGGTGAAGGGACTAATGCCTTTAAGATCAAGCTTAAAGAAGTTTGACAAGTGAAAGAACCGACACAAGTTGTTGAACTTGAACTAAATTTGATTCGATCAGACCCAAAGCCTACTGAACCTACACCCTTAAGGCGATCAGGTAGAGTACCACATCAGCCGGACAAACACTATAATTTCTTGGTTTGGGATGGTGATCCTCTCAAACTCGATGAGAAGGATGAGAATCTGATCACCTAGATGGATCCAATGTAGAGACCCGACTCTAGCAAATGGCATGAGGTCATGCAATAAGAAATGGAGTCCATGAAGGTCAATGATGTATGGACATTGGTTGACCCACTTGAACGGATAAAATCTATAGGATGTAAGTGGATCTTCAAAAGAAAAAGAGGCACAGACAGAAAGGTGGAGACCTATAAAGCCCATCTGATTCTCAAGAGGTATCATCAACATTATGGTATTGACTATGATGAGATATTTTCTTCTGTGGGAATGCTCTAGTCCATTCATATCATGCTTGTGATAGCTACACATCTAATCTATAGAATCTAGCAAATGAAAGTAAAAATAGTTTTCCTAAATGCAGAGTTGGCTAAAGAGATGTATATGATGTAACCTGAAGGTTTCACATCCACAAATAAGTCTAAATTGTGCAAGCTTTAAAGATCTATTTATGGACTGAAGCAGGTATCTCAAAGTTGAAACATATATTTTGATAGAATAATCAACATATATGGCTTCGTTAGGAACAAAGAAGAGTCTTGCATATATAAGTAGGCTAATGGTCTAGTAGTTGTATTTCTTGTTTTGTATGCGGGTGACATTCTCTTAATCAGGAATGATGTTCCTGCAATATAAGAAATAAAAATTTGGCCATCATCATAGTTCTCCATGAAAGATCAAGAAGAAGCTTGCTACATCCTAGGGATGAAGATCTAAAAGGTTGCTTAGGTTGTCCCAGTCCACGTACATTGATACTGTACTGAAGAGGTTCAGCATGGATAATTTCAAGAAGGGCTATCTACCGATAGGCCATGGAATTTCTTTCTTGAAGAAGGATTGTCCGACAATAGTTCAATAAAGAGAGCGTATGAGTAGAATTTCATATACTTCGACAGTGGGTTCTATTATGTACGCCATGACATGTACGCGATCAGATGTGGTATACTCACTAGAAGTAGTGAATAGATACCAATATGATCTAGGGGAGAACCATTGGAAGATTGTTAAAATCATCCTAAAATATTTAAGAAATACTAAGCTCCAGTGGCTTGTTTATGGTGAATCAAACTTAAAACTTATGAGATTTACAGACTTCAGTTTTCAGTCTCATCATGATGATAGTAAGAGTGTGTCGGGGTATGTGTTTACCCTTAATGGTGGAGCTGTCTACTGAAATAGTTCCAAGCAGCACAACATTGCTGATTCAGTGTGTGAAAAGGAGTATGCTGCTGCATCAGATGTTGCCAAAGAAGCAGTGTGGCTGAAGAAGTTCGTCACCGAGCTCAGAGTAGCATGCTCACTAGATGGTCTAGTTCTGCTCTTCTACAACAGCTCTAGAGCCAAAGCCCAGGCGAAGGAACCAAAAGCACACCAGTGGATGAAGCATATTCTAACCACTTCCACCTTGTTTGGAAGATCGTGGATGGAGATGACGTCGATCTTCAGAAGATCGATGAAAAAGAGAACTTGGCTGACCCATTCACTAAAACCATTGCGGTGAAGGAGTTCGACAACTTCAAGTCGAACATGGGTGTACGATACTGCGTCGATTGGCTTTAGACCAAGTCGGAGATTGTTCGAAATAGTGTTCCAAAGCCAATCGTTAGCCTGTTGATGATTGAACTATTTTATGTAATTATATATAAATTATTAATTGAATAAAAGTTATTCTGACTTTTTCATCATAAATTTTTCATCTTCTAATGATCTCCTATCTATTATGATGAAGTCCTTAGGACTATTTAGAATTGACAAAAGATAATTTATCATTTAGTCCTTAAAATAGTTCATGATTAAATGATGCATTGTTACCAAAGATGATAATATTTATCGAGTATAGGTCATTGTGTGCTATATAGGTTGGTTGTCCACTTAACCAAGAAGTGTGGAGACACTGGTATGGCATGCAAGTGAGATGTAGGGGTATATCTACACTGAACGTGACTGACTCCAGAGATTTTCTGCTATCAAGAATTGCTCTATTGAAATATGAGCATAAGTGTTCCTCCAACTTGAAATCACCATGGTGACTTCCAAGCAACTCACTGAACATTGGTGTTGGACTACCTGAATTTCTAATTCAATGATGAAAGATTTTTGGGTACAGTCAAGTACTTAAGAAGTCGATGCATGAGTCAAGATGGGATTGACCACCCCTGGACTCAAGTGCTATGTTTAATTATATTTCAATTTAGCAAAGCCTTGGATAGGGTAGTCCTAATGAGGGGTCATAGGACTAATTGCTTTGAGACATAATTTGCATGTATCTTCCAGGGTTGACAGTTTAACCTTGAGTCATCCTATGCATAAAGGTCAAAGGGATGAATTATGTAGTAACCATATTCACGTAGGTTCTGAATGTTGCAATTGTACTATTTGGCCTATCCGGATGTTGGGTACTATTACTAGATGGTCACTTTGATTAGTACAAAAAATTGGTTCTTGTGCTATGGCTTAGGTTCGAACCTACGGGGTCACACACACTAGAGGTTTCTATCCAATCTAATGGCTGATCAAGGAAAGTTTAATTAGTGATTTGATCACTAATTAACTTAGTTTGATTGAGTAATGAGTTTTGGTTGAAGTCTAATTGAATAGGATTTAGTTGGATTTGACTTGTTTAGGTTATGAGATGACCTAATCACCGAGGAGTTTAATCCCTAATTTAATCAGGGATTTGGCTTGATTAGTTTTTTATTTGATTAGGATTTAACTAAAACTAATTAAGCCTAAATAAGTTAAATTTAATTTGGTCTAATTGGGCCTAGCCAAATTAGTTTCGATTGGATCTTAATTGGATATGGTTTGAAAGACTATTTTGACTAGTCTTATGCGCCACATCACCTTGATCTTGCACCCAACCTTTTCTCCACGAGAATTGAGAATTCTCATGAAGAAATCCATGCACAACAAGATGCACCCCCTTCCTTCACATGACCTTAAGTGGATAAAATCAGATGGTTACTATTTAAATTCAAATAGAGTTTGAATTCGAATAAACAACCACCTGATCCTTATCCATCCATGAACTCTCTACTCTATTTAGCGTAGATTAAAAGGAGTTTGGTGATGGGCTATGTGAAGAATCTGAGATGAGAAATCCTTCTCCACATGGTCCACCCTATTGTGTGTGAAAAATATTGAGAGTTTCTAGAGAGAGATTCCAGAAAGAGTGTTGCATGGGGTTCTAGGTGAGCACTGCCCTAAGGTTTTAGCCTAGGGTTTGGGATGAGAGAACTTGAGCTGTGAGCATCACAAAATTGCAAGACTCTTGAGAGACCTTCCTCTACCTCTCCCCTACCTCTAGTAATTTTTTGGACTATCAAAAAATCATTGGAGGGAGATTGAATCAGTTCGATCTAAATCAGTTGTCAAAGCTTTCGGACGTCGAGCTAGCACTCGGGACAAGTCGATCGGGACCAGGAGCCTCTTGTGAATGATCCATGGAGGCTAGATGCATTGTGTGGCTACATCACGATGAGTGGACCTCTCCGATATTATATGGATTATAGTGATCGACTACCCGCAGAAGATAATGTGTTCTAAATACATTGAGCAGTAAAAATTATTTTACTGTAGTTGCTATTTTTATTTTCAAATATGCAAGCATATATGATACATTAGATCCTATAGCATGTAGGATTTTTTTAGATTAGATCTATAGTTCTTATTATTAATCTGATTAATAATAGTTTTCACTACGTATGTTTTTGAAAAAAGTTTTTGAAAATAGAGCTAGAAACCCTATGCGCTCCCTTTAGTTACTGCTGAGCAGACTTTGAATAGTTCGAAGGGCTCAATTCTTGCTATAGAGCGGACTTCTTCTAAGAGAAAAATTTCTAGAAAGAGGAAAAATTCTACAAAGAAGCAGTAGATAGTAGGAAAGAAGAAGAAGAGCAAGCCAAAGAAGAAGGCCACAGAGAAGGAAAAATATTTTTATTGCAACTTCGATAGCTATTGGAAGCGGAACTGCCCTACGTGCCTGGCTAACCTAAGGAACAAGCAGGAAGGTGGACCTTCTAAAGGTATGCTCATCATTGAGACAAATCTAATAGTTTCTTCTGCATCAAGTTGGATGCTTGACTCTAGTTCTAGTGCTAATTTGTGTACTTCTATGTAGGATCTTGAGGATAGCAGGAGGCTGAGGAAAGGCGAGATGATCCTGTGCATAAAAAATGAAGCAAGAGTTGCTGCTGTGGCCGTGGGAACCTACCATATTTGATTACCATCTAGGAGCATCTTAGTACTTAGAGAATGTTTTTTTGTACCTGCTAGAAGCAGGAATTTATTTTTATTTCATGTTTCACATAAGAGAACTATGTAATTAGTTTCTTTAAGGACCACTGTACATTTTTTTTTTAAAAAATAAAATTACAAGTGGTTTCTTAATTAATGGTTTCTATTAGTTACATGTAGATGTATATGTCTATGTTATCGAGCAAACCATGAATGCCATAGGAATGAAATGATCCAGAGATAGTGTTAATGAAAGGTATCTATGGGTCCATTAACTTTTGAGTCATATCTGATTTGTGAGTCATGCCTTCAAGTCAAAATAATCAAGCTACCTTTTATAGGACATAGGGAGAGAGCCACGAACCTCCTTACCCTAGTACATATAAATGTATAAGGCCCATTCGATGTGCCGGCTAGAGTCAACTTTGTCTATTTCATTACTTTTATTGATGATTTATCTCAGTACGGATATGTATACTTGATGTGACATAAGTCTAAAGCCTTTGAAAAGCTTAAAAAATTTAGACATAAAGTGAAAAAATAAATTGAAAAGTCAATTAAGATTCTTCGATCAGATCGAGGAGGTGAATATCTTAGTCAAAAGTTTCTGGACTATCTTAAGGATAATGGCATAGTATCACAGTAGACTCTACTTGGAATACCTTAACTCAATGGGATTTTAGAATGGAGAAATCGGATCCTATTAGATATGGTCTAATCCATGATGAGCTTCATAGACCTTCCTCGAGTATCTTTTGGGACATAGTCTGCTAAGTATATTATACCTACTGAATAGGATTTCATCTAAAACTATTCCTATCATACCGTATGAGATATAGTATGGTAAGAAGCCAAGTCTAGGTCATCTCAGAATATGGGGTTGTCTTGCCCATGTCATGAGATAATAGACGGATAAGTTAGAATCTAGATCCCTTAGATCTTGGTTTATCGAATATCCTAAAGAGTCGTTAGGATATTAGTTCTATCTTTTAGAAGACTGCAATGTGATTGTGAATCGACATGTCATTTCTCCTGAGAAATAATTTATTCAAGATGGTGGCATCGAAAGATAGATTAAGCTTGAGGAGAAAATCTCCAAAGTGTAATGAGCTAAGGGACCTGAGGAATCTGGTTAGTCTGAGCGGATCCACACACTACCTCCTCGACCTCGTAGATCAAATAGGATTTTACATCCTCTTGAGAGGTACTTAGATATTATTTTAGAGAATGTAGAGAAAATATTCCTCATGGAAAATAGGGTTCATGGTGATGATCCCAAAACCTATGATGAGGCGATATCAGATATCGACTCCAAGAAATAGTGATAGATGATAAAATCAAAAATTAACTCAATGCACTCGAACCAACTCAGGACCTTAGTAGATCAACCTGAGGGTATTGTACCAATTGGGTGTAAATATATCTTCAAGAGAAAGATTGGTGCAGATGAAAATATGGAGACATTCAAACCTAGGTTAGTTCCAAAAGGATATAGTTAGCACGAAGGCATTGACTATCAGGATACGTTCTTGCCAGTTGCCATGCTAAAATCCATCCACATGTTACTTGCAATCACAACATATTTCGATTATGAAATATGATAGATGGACATGAAAATGATGTTCCTAAATGGGTATCTTAAGGAAGATATCTATATGGAATAGCTGCTTAGTTTTACATCTAGTGATGGTGATCACAAGGTCTGCAAGCTGCAAAGATCCATCTATGGACTCAAGCAAGCATCTCGAAGTTGGAATGCTCATTTTAATGATGTAATCAAATCATTTGATTTCATCAAGAATGATGAGGAACCCTGCATGTTCAAGAAGGTCAGTGAGAGCACTGCTATCTTCCTCATATTGTACATGGATGACATCCTCCTGATTGAAAATGATATTTTCATGTTGACCTTGATCAAGGCATAGTTATCTAAGAAGTTTTCTATGAAAGACCTAGGAGTGGCATTCTTTATTTTGGAGATTAAGGTCTATAGAGATAGACAAAAAAGGATTTTGTGTCTTTCATAGAAGATGTACATAGAGGAGGTGCTGAAGAGGTTCAACATGGAGAACTCCAAAAGGAGACTCATGCCCTTCAGACATGGCATTCAACTATCCAAGAAGATGTGCCCTAATACATCGGAAGAGATTCAATGCATGAGCAAGATCCCTTATACTTCGACAATAGGAAGCCTCATGTACGCCATGCTATATACACCACCTGATATCGCATATACTATGAGTGTCACTAGCAGGTATTGGTTGAATCTAGATGAAGAGCACTGGACTTCTATAAAATATGTTATTAAATACTTGAGAAGGACTAAGGATATATTTTTGATCTTTGGTAATGAAGAACTCCAGGTCTAGGGCTATATAGACAGACTTTATATCTGACATAGATGATCAAAAGTCGACATCTGAAAGTCTATTCCTATGTAATGGTGGTACTGTAAGCTGAAAGAGTTTCAAGCAAATCGTGATAGCAAACTCACCATGAAAGTAGAGTACATCACTGTCTCGAAAGCTATGAAGGAAGCATTCTAGTTTAAAAAGTTTGATGAAGGAAGCGTTCTAGTTTAAGAAGTTTATTGTAGAGCTTGAAGTGATGCCATTAGATGTCGTCTCTCTATACTGCGATAACAATTATGCTATAGCCTTAACTAAGGAGTTGAGGTCTTACCAGAAGTCCAAGCACATCGAGTGGTGGTTTCATCTCATCCACAATTACCTTGAGAAGGGATACGTTGAGGTTAAGAGAGTCAACACCATAGATAATGCGGCTGATCCACTAACGAAGCCTTTAAGCTAGCAGAAGATTGAAGCCCATCTTGAGAAGATGGCACTTAGATTTATAGCTAATTAGCTTTAGATCAAGTGGAAGTTTGTTAGATAGGTGCCCTAGAAGCTAGATTAGCTAGCACTTGTAAATAATTTCTAGAAGTATTTTTATAATTTTGACTTAGAATTAGCAAAAGAATTATTTCTTCCATTATATTATGTATAAAATGTCTATGATACATCTATTAAGTTAACGGTCATGATAACACATGTTCTCAAGAATTGAGAATTTAAGATATGTTTATCATAATTAACTCATAAACTGCTCTCAATCATAGGATCATCATGAGGATGGTGATCAATCTAGAAGATTGGTGTATGATCGCTTCTTGAGGGTAGATGAGTCTTGAGTCTATAGTGTGGAGATACTAGAGTGAGAGTATGGTACTTATTGAGAATAAGGACATTAAGCATGACCATCTCGAATAATCATAAGGGAGTCTATCTTCTCATCGATGAGTAGCTTAATGTTGCAATCATGTGTCTAGTTCTTTGACCTAAGGTGCATCGGCAGTTCACCTTCAGTGTGTTATAATTTGACTATACTATAACTAAATCTCCTAGCCATTTGGAGCCCTGTGGTGTATGTTGGCTATAGCATGTTCATTATAAGAATTGGATCGCATCAAAATAGGATCTATCAACCTTAGTAGATGAGGAGTAGTCCTATGATGATCATGAGATTGAGTCCTAAAACCCATGACTATTGTAGTGTGAAATAATAGAAAGAAATTTTTATGAGGATTTCACATCGGACTCGAATCGAATGATTCATTTATATGATAGGTGTTGGTTCTGATGAGTTCACCTTAACCTAGATCCCGTCGGGATTCATGATAGAAGAATCCAATCACACAGTTGGCTGCACCAAGAGGTTCATATTCAATTTTGATGGATTGCAACCATATATTGCTAGGTATCACTGGTAGATTTTAGGATCAATTATAATTGTTTTGTTGTTCGACGATTCTAATTGTATGAATCAAAAGAGTTCTGAACCATCAAAAGATATTTCGATGATATCGATGATAGAGATCATGACATATCTCATTACCATATAAAATTAAATCTAACTAAGTCATACAAACAAGGATTTAGGTCTGCATGTCTTTAATTGGACCAATATGGTTTGATTGATTTGGATTAGATCTAATCAGGTTAAAGAAAATCATGCTAGCATACGATTGGACCTAACTTTCTCCTTCTACGGACTTTCTGGTTGATTTATACTCAGTCAAATCTAATTTGGCTCATCTAAAAATCCTATATAGATTTATCCTAGTTTGACTAGATCTTGTCCTAGTCAGAATGGATCTTGTACTGGTCAGATTAGAGCTTATCCTGATGAGATCAGGGCTTGTTTTAATCCCATGCAGGGGGCATTAGGACAAGGGTCATTTGACCCATTCTTTGTAGGAAAGAAGGGAGGGGGTGTGCGTCCCCTAGAGATTATCTAGGGGTGCATGCCTCTAGGTAATTTCATGAAGAGAAGAAGGGCACATGCCCCCTTTTGGCATGCAGCCTCATTGGATAAGGATGAATGGTGTTTAAAGAGCTCAAATGCCTTAGGATATTATCCATGTGCATAACCTTTATTATCCAAATTAATTGCCATAATTTTTCCTATCATTTTGTGTGACAAAATGAGAAGAATTCAAAGATGGGGCATGGAACTCAAGGAGGAGTCCTCTTGCTTTAGGCAAACTAGTTGCCTAAAGCCCTAGGACTCTAGGGTTGCACGTAGGTCTATAAATAGACCCCTACGCCAAGTGTTTTCTAATTCGCTTTTCCCAATTTCCAAAACTCACTCTCCCTCCATCTCCTGTGCCACCTATCCTCCTCATCTCCCTCTTCTCCAAGTCCAACAAGTTGGGCAAAATAGCCATTAAGAGTTGGTGGAGTGCTACTGCAAAGATTGTGTTACGAAGATCCTATCCGTGAGATGAACGTGCTACTACCGGAGATCAGATCGAAGGCACGCCAGGAAGATTCCAGATCTAATCATCAATGATCAAATCTAGGAAAAGAAGACCTCTAGATCTGATCCAAGTGGATGCTGGTAGAGGCTAGGCACGTGCATGGCTAACGCTGGAACCTCGGACACATTAGATCATCGTTGCAGGGTGAACTATTTACCCGATCAGGTGATATAAGATATCACAAAATTTTTGTTTTGTATTTTCTTATTTCAGATCAATCTAATTAGATGCAAGAACTCTCAGATCTAATCATATTAGGTTGAAAAAAATTTTAAAATTTTACTATAGATTTGATACAATCAGATCGTTCCTATTGCATAGTCTAGTTTTTCCTTTAGTTGCAGCATGAGTAATTCAAGCCAAACTCAAATTTGGACTTTGAAAATAACCCAAGACTCCCTATTTTCTCCTCTATTTAAACCCCACCTACACCCCAAAACTCATAGAAGGTCCTCTATCCCCAAAATCGAAACTCTTCTCCTCTCTTTCTTCCAAATCTAAAAATAGAGCCTCCTCCCTCTCTTTTTCTCTCTACTTTTCCTTCTTCTTTCTTCCTCCTTTCTTCTACTTCCATCCTTCACCGGAGAGTATGAAAATACTAGGAGCTAGAGAAAACTCAACCAAGTATGGCTAAGGAGCTAAATTCTGAGAAAGTAGATGAAGTCTTCAAGCATGGGTTGTATTTTTTCTTTCTTTATATTTTATAATTCCTTTTATGCAAACACGTTCTCCTACCTAGTTTTTAATAAAATTTATTTTTCAAGCATGAAATCATGACTCTATGGTATGCTTATTATTGATTAAAAATCTAGATAGATTATATTTATTGGAATAGATTACCATCAAAAGATATAGTCCGTACTCAATTTAATAATTTATTTTTAAAAAAATCATTAAAAGCCATGTTCTAAATTTTTAAGAATTAAAGTATTGAAAAATTTATGATTTCATAAAGATGGATCATGATCAAGAGATATGATTCATACTCTAAAAAAATAAATTATAATCATAACTAGATTCTTAAAATTTAAATTCTTACATTAAAAAGAATTACCATAATCCTACTAGAGATGGATTCAAAATCCTAGAATATCACTAACTTATTCTAAAATATTAATTAATTATTATTTATTTTTTATTTTAATTTACTAAGTTTTAATTAATCTTTTTTAATCTACTTATTTAAATTACTACTTTAAAATTTAAAAATCAATCAAATATTTTTCTTTTTTTTCTAATTAACTATAGTAGATCCTTAAGAAAATCGACACCGAACTCACCACTAATCTAAATAGTAAAATCTAGTTAAATTTTTATTTATGCTGTAATGACAAGCAACAAATTTTTGGCATCATTGTCAGAGATCTTGGCATAGTTGATTTGAAAAAAATATTTTTTTTATTATTTCTCTTTAATTTTCTCTAGTTATTAATGCCTTTCATAACTAATTTGATGCTTCAATATTTTACTGCTTTTTATAGCCTAATAGTTTATTGCTTTTTAAGATTTAATCACTTGTATTTTTTTCTTTTATAAAACCAAAAAATTTAAAAACTAAAAAAATATCTATAAAAAGATAAAATTATAAATCTTACAAAATTACTAATATCTCATAACACTTAATTAATTTAGCAGAATCAAAAATATAAAATAAAATTAAAACTTTTAGCATATTTGGACACCTTGCTTTCTTTACATTGCATGTTCATAATATACTTTAAGGGAACAACCCATTAAACAAGATAAGATAGAGATTTGATCACACTTCCTCAGCCCATAAACCACCACCCTTCATATTGCGTTGACCAAAGGCTTTAACGTAAAATCAATTAGACGTTTGCCCTAGGATATTCTAGTTCAATAGGATAAGAAAGTCCTAAAGCTAGATTGAGTTTAGATTGGTTAATTGCTTATGGTTTAAGAAGGTGCTTTTCAATGAATTTCATTGTCTGACCTAGCCAACTCAATTGATATCTAAGGAAAGCAGCAAGCAGAAAATCTTCTACATCTTGTACTTATCTGGCCAAACTTGGGCTTGAAGTGCTTGAAGACGATCTTGGAATAGTTAGAAGTAGTTTAGATCTAGGTTAACCCTATGATAGAGAATCCATGCTTGCTTAACTTGATTGCAATTAACAATAAATACTAAACTAATTCTTCACATCTATCATTCTTAGATATAGGATCCTCTAATCTCTTATCTTTAAAATTCTCTCTCCTCATCTTTTTTCTTATTCTTTAAAATAAAATAAAATAAATAATAAGTGGAAGAGGAAGAGGATTGCTTTGATTTAGAAGCATTGATTGCATATTTAAAAATTAGAACAATCTGAGATGGATTTCAATCATAGATATGCTAAGCTGTCCCGTAGATTAGATCATTTAGAAGCCAATAGAAACTCTTTCTATCCATCTTTTCTTCCTGCACAACAAGTTTGTGCAATTTGTTCGAGCCCCACTCACTATGCAAGTCAATGCCCACACTAATTTTCTGAGTATATGCATGAGCAAGTTCATCAAGATCAAACCCAAATGGCCTATGGACTAGGAAATAATCTACACTTTAATACCTATAATTCAAATTGGGGGGCTCAACCAGATTTTTCGTGGCAATCACAACCAGTGGTTACCCTGGTGCCACAAGGACCCACGCTCATGGATGCACATTATGATATTTTCTATCCATAATTTCAATCTTCTTCAAATAATAATGAGTCAACTTTCGAAGAAAGAATTTAGCAAGCATTAAAGAAGTTAAAACTCACCAATCAGACAGTGCAATAGACCTTTCACTCCTTTATGCAAACCTTAAAAGAACTAGAGAAGCCAGTGCTCACATTCACTTGGTAGGAGGAAAGAGAGTTGTCTTGTCAACCTGAGAGTAACCCTGAGAGAGCATACTTGACTAGAAATTTTAATGTTTCTATAACTTTTCCTAAATAATCACATATAACTCTTGATAATGAAATGATCATAAAACAACCTAGCAGAATAAAAAAGACCCTTTTAGACCATATAATTGAGGCAAAAATATATAGAAAAGAATCAGAATGATGGGATGAACCAATTTCATCATCTTACTTACCTATGACCAATTCCCAAGTTCCCTAGAGTCATCGATTCCTTTTAACGAAAAAGGAGGACAAGCTGATGAGATAATGAAATTAATAGAAACTTCCCAAGAACCACAAGTGAACAACATATTAGAGTAAGCTTCACCTATAATTCTTCCCCAAGATTCGTTAAATCCCTATCTGGCTCATTATGAGATGGACGGTTTTGATGAAGATGGATACAATATAGAAGTAAATGACCCAATAGATACACCCTACCAAAATACCACTTCATTTTGGATTGAAAAATTTCAACCACTACCTAGTCCACCAATAGCTCCCTTGTTAGAACTACCAATTGTTCTAGAATTGAAGCCACTTTTTGATGCACCCACTAACACTCTTTCAGTAATACCTAACCAAGAAGAAGAACTTATAGGTGTTCTAATAGCATATGAAGAAGTTATAGAATGAGATATTATTGATATGAGGGATAACAACATTAAAAATGATTTTTCTATATTGGGCACTACTTTTGAGGATTGCCTCTAAAATTTATTAATAATATTAAAATGATGTATGTTAGTAGATTTAAAATTAATTTGGAAGAAGTGCCATGTTTTACATTAGGAAGAATTGATGCCAAGACATATCATACCTGAGAAAGGGATTGGAGTAGATTAAGCTATAGTTGAAGAAATTTCTAAACCACTATCCTCAATTTCAGCCCAACAAACACAATCCCTTCCTAGTCATCATAAAAACTATAAATTCTGATATGGCATGCTTGCTCCATACACTTTATTGATTAGGCCTAAATCTAATTGTCGTAAAGCATTCCATAAAAATTTTTCTACGATAATGACAAGACCTCCTGATTGGTCCTATCTTTTTAGAAACCTAAAGGATGCACTAAAACTAATTATATGTAAAACTTTTTCATAGGATTTGGCAAAAGATGTTAAACATAGCACTTACCGAGAGGCAACCCAGCTTTTTGCATTTGAATTTTATTTTTAATTTTAGATTACTTTTCTTTCAGGACTAAGTTATGGGGAGAACTACAGACCCATGCTAGAAGAAAAATAAATAAAACCTAGGCCAAGACCAGAAACAAATTAAGCTAGGTGAACTCTTTTTTTTTTCTTTAATTTTTCTATCACACTCTACTTCTTTCTTCCATTAATGAAAATTAAGTTGGAGAGGAAGGATAAATAAAATAATTAAGTCCTCAAGTATGGTAATAATTAGTTTTATGGACCAGATTTCATGCTAATTTAATATTTTTTAGGCATTTTAATCAATGATTGATTAATGATCTAGAAAAATTTTAAAATACTGAGGATCAAATTATTAAGAAAATCTAATAAATGGTCAGGTTAAGAATAGAATAAATTTGTGAGTGATTCTAAGGCCTTCTTCTGACCTATATTCAATAAAGAATCTATTTTGTATGGATATAAGTAGAAAATATGATAATTTTTTTTAAAAAAATAAAAAATAAATTCTAAACATTGGTCTTCCATCGAGTAACCAGGTCTCATTGCCTAAGTAAGCAATAATATTCATATCAAAAAGTGAACAATGTAAAGAAGCTTGTGATACAATTAGTTTTAACTGGTAGCCTATTTGACTTGAGTCAGTTAGCCCAAAGGATTGATGAACAACTTTTATTCTTTAGCATGGTAGAAGTAATAACCCCTAGTTTCTTTTGGATACTCTATAAATAAACACTTATTAGATCGGGGTCCAAGTTTATCTATGTGCAAACTTTTGATGTAGGCTGGACAACCCCAAACTCAAAGATGAGAAAGTCTAGATCAACATCCATCCATATCCTAAAATGAAATAGGCAAACTAGTAAATCCCATCATGGATCGGACCATGTCTAACAAAGTTCAATTTTTCCTTTCCAGTGCACCATTATGCTATGGTGTCCTGAAAGGAGTCCACTATCGGAGAATCTTATTCTCTTCTAGATATGTCAAGAAACTTACTACGTAAGTATTCACCTCCTCAATTTGATCAAAAAGTTCTAATACCTTTTTCAATTTATTTTTCTACATCATTATGGAATCATTTGAACATTTCAAATAATTTAGACTAGATGTACCCATATCTGGATAGGTCATTCGTAATGAAATATTGATATCATTTTCTATCACTTTAGTTTATAGGTCCACATACATCACTATGTATGAGACTTAGAACTTCACCTGCTCTTTCATATTTTTAGTAAAAGATGACTTTGTCATCTTTCCAAGAAGACAAGACTCAAAGGTTGACAATGATTCACATCCTTAATGTCGAGGTTTTTCTCTTAAGCTAACATGTTTATCTTGTTCTCGATAACATGACCAAGCCTAAATGCCAAAGATAGACATCCATGACATTATCTAACTTGGGTGTTTATTTAATGTGTATATTATACTTAATAGGTTATAATTAAATATGTATGTCATTTCTTTATTATCCATGAATTATTATAACATCATTCATAATGATATCATAATAAGCTCTTTTTATTAATAAGTGATGATCATCTTTGGCCAAAAGGCCAATAAAAAACATATTCATTATAAATGATGGACAATAGTGACAGTAACTCTAAATGATAATATTTGTATTAAAAATGAGGTCGATAATTCCTAAAGCTAGGATTGGAACAAGACTTCCATCCCCAACATTCAAAAATCTTTTGCCATTTTCAAACTTTCTACTTACTTGTAGTCTTTGCAATAAATTGCATAAGACAACCAGTATCTAATAGCCAAGTAGTAGAATCATAAACAGAGAAATGACAAGGTGTTATCATATAACATTCTTGATGACCAATCCCTTACTATTTTCTCGTATTCAGCATGTCAGAGTCAAGGAAAGCAAGATGTTCAAGATAATTTTTCTTCCGATGATTCTGCTTCTAGCAGTAGAAGCGCTTTGCCTGATTTGGATCAACTTTGGATATTTTATTTTGACTAGACTTATAAGCCCTAGCATGAACCCCTTTGTACTGTTGAACCAAATTCAATTTTCAATATTGATTATCGAAATTGGATCCCATAAGTACATCACTATCTGATAGTGATAAGAGTAATTAGGGTTTAGCCTTAATATGAGGGAAAAACAACAATGACCTAAAGTATATGAATTATTTTAAGCCCAGAAACTTGTACTTTAGTCTAAAGGTTCATTCACTATTTTGTATGAATTGATAGCCTCTACCTCTAATTCAAGAAATTACTTTAATTTTCTAACAGATACTAGTATCCACATAGACTGCATACATGCCTGACTTTGGCTGATCAACTCATGTGCATCTATGGGTAGGTTCTTTAACCAATTGTTTCTCTAAATAACTTCTAGTAATTTAATTTTATCCCAAAAACTTAATCAATAGGCTTTGGCTTCCACCAAAAAGATCTGATTAGATCTAACTATTAACGTGATCATAGTTAGTACATCTAACCAATAAATAATTAAGCCTAACTTTGGTTGGTCAACCTAACTACCATTAGAAAGATACTTCCAAGTTATCATATTAGGAATGATAATTTCATTAGTCAACAAGCACCAAGCCTTCGATGCACGTGAGTTGATCAGCCAAAGTTTGGGCCTTCAATGATTATTGAGTTAATGGACTCATTATCATCCAACTTAATGGGAGGTTATGACTCAGTTATCCCTATAACTTTGTCATTTTAAAGACTTAATAATTTTAGAAAATTTAAATTACTATTTATTTAAGGATAGAGGACATGAACTAAATTGCGCTCACTAACTTCACCAAGTCAAATCCTTCCACTAACTTCTTTAGTCATTGATGAGGACTAGGATCAATTTTAGTCCATGGGCACCTAGTTCAGTCTCATTGAATAAAATTAGTCTCACTGATTTTCTATGTGACATGGGTTAGCACGAATTAATGAGTAACCTAATCAAAAGCTAATTAACCACTTTGGCTAGGTAAGTGAGATCGGTGGAAGCGTCTGCCAAAACATGCCTTAGAGACCAACAGAAATAGCCAAGTAAGTGGGCTGCTAATTAAAAATCACTGATCTAAAAATACCAAACTTATCTTAGATACCAATCTATTTATCAATTTTTATTTGGTTTTTTAAAAGACTTGAGCTCAACCACTGAGCCATGATCATGTCCATTTGTTAGACGTATGGATTATGATCAACTATAGCTATTGAATTGATCTTTGGAGAAGAAATAACTTAATCCTAATTAACGATTAATTAGGTTTGATCAATTTCTTAACTTACTCTATGGTTCTAACCATAGGTCTAACCTAGTTAATGTTAGATGTGTACCCTAGAAACCAAATTGGTCGACACTTATAAAATACTTTCTAAGAGCATTTTCATAATTTTGACTTAAAATTAATAAATAGATTATTTATTCTATCACATTATATATTAAAGTGTCTATGATACATCAATTAAGTTAACGAGCATGATAACAGATATTCTCAAGAGTTGTGAATTTAAGGCATGTGTTATCATAATGAACTCATAAACTGCTCCCAATCCTAGGATCATCACGAGGATGGTGATTGATCCAAAAGGTTGATGTACAATTACTTTTCTATGATAGAGAACTCTTGAGTCTATGGTGTGGAGACACCGGAGCAAGAGTACAGGTACTTGTTGAGAATAAAGGCACTGAGCGTGACCACCTGAAGCAGTCATAAGGGAGTCTACCTTCTCATCGATAACTAGCTCGATGCTGCAGTCGTGTGTCTGATTCTTTAACCTAAGGTGCATTGATAATTCACCTTGAGGATGTTATAGTTTGACTACACTATAACTCGATCTCCTAGCCATTCAAAATTTTGAGATATATGTTCGCTATAGCATGTTCATTATAGAAATTGGATTGCACCAATGAGGGATCTATCTTCCTCGGTAGATGAGTAGTCCTATGATGATCATGAGATCGAGTTCTAAAATTCATGACTATGGTAGTGTGAATATAATAGAAAGGAGTTTCTATTAAGATTTCACATCGGATTTGAATCAAATAATTTATTCATATGATGGGTGTTAGGTCTGATGAGTTCATCTTGACCTTGATCCTATTGGGGCTCATGATAGAGAAACCCAATCACACAGGTAGCTACATTGAGAGGTTCACTTTTGATTCTAATAGGTTACCACCATATACTGTTAGGTATCATTGGTGGATTTTGGGGCTAATTAGAATTATCTTGATGATCGACTATTCTAATTGGATGAATTAAAAGTGTTCTAGTCCATCGAAAGATATTTCAATGATATCGATGATGAAGATCATGATATATCCCATTACCATATGGAACTGAATCTAGCTAGGTCATGGTTTGGGTCTGGATGTCATTAATTGGAATAACTCTATTTGATTGATTTAGATTAGATCCAATTAGATTCAAGAAAATCATGCAAGCAAATGATTGAACCTAACATTCTCCTTTTATAGTCTTTTTGGTTCATCTTGACTGAGTCAAATTATATTTGGCTCACCTGAGAGATCTATATGAGTTTATCTTGGTCTTACTAGAGCTTGTCCTGATCAGAACAAGCATGTCCTGGTCAAAACAAGGCTTGTTCTGATGAGATCAGGGCTTGTCCGAAAATCATGAGATGAAATTTGGACAAGGCTCGCCCAAGAGCCCTGTATGGTTTTGTCTTGATCAAACTAGATGTTGTCCTAGCCTGATTAAGGCTTGTCTTAAATTTCATAAGATGGGAATAGGATAAGGGTTGTCTTAACCAAATCAAGGTTTGTCCAAAAATCATCGAATGAAATTAGGACAAGGGTCATTTGACCTATTCTTTGCAGGAAAGAAAGGGAGAGGGGTGTGCACCCCCTGAAGTCTCTCTAGGGGTGCATGCCTCCTTGGGATTTACATAAGGAATGAGGGCACATGCCCCCATATAGCATGTGCCCCATGTGGATAAGGGAAGAGAGTTTGAGCAAGTTCAAACTCTAGGGGTTTTTGTTGCTTGCGCCACCCTATCTCTATCCCTCCATCTCCAAGCCATTTTTCAAGGATTTTGTGCAACAAAAATTTGATGAAAATAGGTGTGAGCATGGGAGGCTGATAGGAGTCCTTCTGCTTTAAGCAAAAGGGTTGCTTAAAGCCCTAGGACTCCAGGGTAGCAAACAGGTCTATAAATATGGCCCTGCGTAAAGTGTTTGTGCATTACAATTATTCTATGGTGAAGCCCCGCCACTCTCTCCATCTCCATGCCCCTTATTCCTGGTCCTCTCCCTCTTCTCCATACCCTAAATGTTGGGCAAAAATATACAATCAAAAGTTGAGAGCGGTGCTACAAACAAAGATTGAGCAAGGAAGATCCCGATCAAGAGACGAACGTGCTGCATTTAAATTGATTTTGAAGGCTCTGTAGATCAGATTCAGATCTAATCTTCTGAGATCAAATCTAGTATGAGAAGATGTCTAGATCTGACCCAAGTGGACTTTGGTAGAGGTCGGATGCATGCACTGCTAGATCTAGAACCTCCAAGTGCTATCAAATCATCGACAGGGTAAATCATTTACCAAAATTAGGTAACATGTGATGTTATAATTTTATTTTAATTTTAGATTTTATATTTAGATCAATTTAATAAGATCTAAGAATGCTCAGATCTAATTAGATTTATAAAAAAGATTTAAATTTTTGCTTCAGATATGATCAGATTAGATCGATCCTATGGTAGAAAAATTAGATTTTTCTTCAACTAGCATCAGAGTCAGGTTAGCAGTTCCTCATATCAAGTTTTGATCTAATTTTTAATCTTTTTTATGATCTGATATGAATGATTTTATATATTACATCAGATATAATCAAATTTGAAATCAGTAGATTAAATTAAAATTACATGTATGCGATATATGTGATGCATGTCTAAACTAGATTTATAGATCAATTCTATGAATTATCTAGAATAAATTTTTTTTTGATATGATCAATTAAAAATTTATTTTAAGATGTTATATCAAATATAATCAATTCTAAAACATACATGTATGGTTTCAAATATGATACATTAGATGTATACAAAGCAATTATAGTTTAAATCTTTAATCATATATGTGATATATTTGTTAGATTAAACTATTTTGTAGCATAGTTTTCATATTTCTGATTAAGGTATTCTCCTTGATCGTCCGATCATAAGAGTAAGAAGGATTTAAAGGTCTTCTCTTTCCATTCGATGGGGTGCTCTTACGGCATGTAAAGGTGCCGTGCATTTATCCTTAATCAAAAATCAAAACTTACTTTTTTGTAAAATCCTAGATCCTGAAATTCTAGGATCTTTGATACATATTTTGTTTACGAACCTTTGACTTAATTAAGAATTTAGTTTATAAAATTAATTAGGTATAAAAATTATGAATTTTCAGATCTAAGACATCTTTCATAAAATATAGGTTTAAATATGGGTAGCTTAATTAGGTCAAACGGTTGATCAAATCGGATCAAGAGTTGGTTAGGTGGGATTGAAAGATCTTAGTTTTCACAAACTCAATAGTTGTTAGTTTTGGTCAAGGTCGACTCACTGTCACATATGGTCGATCAAGTTAAGACCTAATTTGGCTCTATAGTTCGAGCCTTGGATTGTAGGCTGACCCAATTGATTTTGCTTCGATTATTTGGTGTCTAAGGTAAGTTTGGCAGATACGATCAACTAATTTTTAATTGAGAGCTATTCGACCTGAATGCATTCACATTGAGTTAATGGCATATCCCTCCCACTGGTCTCACTTACCTAGCCATTTTGGTCAACCCAATTCTGGTTAATGGTGGCTAACGATTCGAGCTAATTCCTGCTACTAGGTTAGTCATAATTGTTATGACTAAGTCAAGTCTAAGAGATCTAAATCAAATCTTCTCAAAAAAATATTAAGTCATAGGTCTTCCACCATTGTAGATGTGTAGGCCCTTTTTGGGGTTGATTGTTCTTAGCTGAATATAGTGGTTCAGTTACATCGAAAAGATGCAACCACTTCTATTAGGCATTGGATACTATGGATCAGAGGATGGGTTGGACTCAATATTTTAGATACGGTGAGGAACCCAATCAAAAATCCAATTCATGCAAATGGTGTGTCTAACTTAACTAAGGAGTGGAGCAATATTTTGGGCATGGTGAGCTTCATGAATTAAAAACCAAGTTTGGGTGTACCATATTTAGAGAATCATTGGACAAGAGTTGTCCACGCACCAACTGATCCATCATGAATAACTATTAGGTGAGGTGGTGAGCCAATTGGTGGGACTGCACCACCTACTAGATGTCTATGACCAACGAGATTTTCACATCTCTACGAAGAGAGTGTAGGGATCTAAAAAAATAGTGGAAGCCTAATTTATTTAAATATAAATTTTTTAAATAAATTAGTCAAGTCAAATTATAAGTCTAACCAGAAATTTTTAACTCTCTATAGGAAAATGTTTGCATCAAACCTCCTAGCTCAAATCCTAGATATCCATTGATTGATCGAACCCAATTTCAAGGATTGGCTTAAGAACTTCAAAATTGTTTTAAGTTCTGAGAAGTTATCCTATGTATTGGACCAGAAGATTCCCATCCTACCAGCCCATCCGGTCATTGAATAGAGAGCATCTCATGAGAAGTGGTTAGATGATGATAATAATGTTAGGTGCTATATGTTGGGCTCCATGTCAGATAACTTGTAGTGCCAACATGAAAACATAAGGACTACTCACCAAATATTGGCTCACCTGCAAGAGTTGTTTGGTAAACAGAATCGCATAGCGCATTATCAAGTCTCTAGAAGACTTTTTAAGGCATAGATGCATGATGGATAGTCGGTCCAAGATCATTGCCTACTGACGATCAAGGATCTAAAAGAGCTTGAGAAGCTTAGAGTTATCATGGACAAGAACTTGCAGATTGATGTGATCCTACAATCCTTGATAGATTCATATGGGTAGCTTATCATGAACTTCCATATGAATAAACTCCATTGCACCCTGGCTAAATTATTAAACATGCTGGTTACAGTTAAGCAGACTATGAAAGGTTCAAAGGGCTCAATTCTATCTATGGAGCGGACTTCTATCAAGAGAAAATCTTATAGTAAGAAGAAGAAGTCTATAAAGAAGCAAAAGATAGAAGGAAAGAAGAAGGTGTAGGGTTTGGTGTGCAGGATGGAAGCATGGATTTCAAAGCAAAAATAATGAAATCATAAAACCAAACCCGAGCACTAGGATCACCTTATTAGAATTTAAATCATATCATATGTATTTATAACATAAATTAGGATATTGGAACATACCTTTAATCGCTTAACCCTAACTTGACCCTGATTACGACATCAGTATGTCAGGGGTTCTACCAGGTGCCCACGTGTTCACCCTCCAACGTTGATCCACATGGGGACTCAATCAAGCCACTAGCACCTCTGATTATTTTAATTAAAATTCTTATGATAAGAACTTTAATTATTTGGGCATAACCTTCCTTAATCTTTGTTGTCACCCTCCTGGCCTACCCTTTCCTTTCTTTCTATTCTCCTTGTCTTTCTTTACTCTCTTCCTAGGTCCTTGTCCTAAAGCAGACGTCTTGTCCTTTAATAGGACTTTTTCTTAACAAGAAAATGAAGAGAGAAATTGGACAATTAGGAAGAGTATGTAAGAAAGAAGGAGAGAGTTCTGAATGCCTTGGACTCCCTGAGTGCGTCGCTATTTGTAATATACGTAAGGGCACCTCCTCTAATTTCTCATGCCTTTTTCCTAGGCATATCTCATGCCCATTCCATCATCTCATGTCCATCTAAAAGATCAAGCCATGTGGGAAAATTAAATCCAAGAGTTGCTTCATGCAGAAGGACTCTTCAAAAAATAATTCTTTATTATTTCTAAAAAGTCACGTAGTTTCATTTCTGCTTGATGCCTCCTTTGTAGGGTTGTGATCTAACACAAGACCATCCAAAGGTCTTTATTATGTGTGCAAACTGTAGATGGGACATGGAGATAAGGATGGCATGTGTGAATAGAAGAAAATTCAACCTTAGAGTTGGTCCAAGGGGCGCCAAGAAGGAGGGATGGCTAGGACTATTATCTTATCCAACTTTTTAGATATTCTATGAAGAAGTTCATAGGTAGAAGGACTCTTCTATGCCCCTTCTTAGATCTAAAACTACATAACTAAAGTTACATAAAAAAATAAATGGACAACATATATATCTTAAATGTGGCGCCAATAAATTTTATGTGCCTAAGAGTCCTAGCGCACAAAATAATTCCCACGTGCCAAGAGAGAGAGTCTTTGACACATCGTACTAAGATAGGAGGCACCCAACAACAAGCCCAATAAGTCTAGACTATATCCAAGTCAAGACCAAATATAATTTGGCTCAAATCGGATTTAAATTAGCCAAAATCGGAATCCAATTCAAATTCGATTCGAATCTAGATGCTAGGGTTTACAACATGTGCTAGCATATTCAATATGCAAAGATGATCTAATCCAATTAGACCCTTGATCAATTCTCTTTGTTTGTGATCTATTAGATTCCACATCTATCTAGTAGTGGGTCTGAATGTGATTTAACCTAATTTGGTTAGAACTCAACCAAACCGATTTAGATTAAAACTGGCTAACCCATTTTTGATCATTTAGAACATTTTTTAATTAATGATGAAATTAATCTCTTTAATTTGATTAGACCCACAAGACAAGATTGATGTCTAGCAACCTATAATGCCTACCTAGAAGATTTAAAATTTTGATAGAAATACCAAAGCTATCCTTTAGTAGAAGTTACCATGCAACAGGATCCTTTGATCTCCCTACATCCTGAATATGACTTTGGGTATGGAAATATGTCAAATCTAATATCATCTTCATATTTTTCTCAATCTTATACTGATGATTTGAGTAATAAAATATTAGAAGTAATTTTTAATTTTATCATGCTTTGATTAAAGACTTTCTGAATCATCATTTGATTGAAGCAAGTAGGATGCGATCTCTTCTTACTAGGAGTAATCGATTCCATGTTGACCTACTCACAATCTCCATATGTAATCCGCCATATCTAGATTATCCCATACATGACTGAGTCATGAATGAGTATGAACCAAAATATGGATTCATACATATAAGGTTCTATGGTAGTCTCAAGTCAAAGGATTATGTGCAGAACTCCTACTATGAGAATCATCTATTCACATGTAGATAAGACTCCATTATATGTTCTCGAGTTAGATCAGTTCAGTGAACTTATTCTCTAATGAGCACCCACATCCTTGCATTAGGGTCATACACAAGTGATTGTGAGATCGATCACCCCTCCATCAAGCATACATAGGTTGTGCAAATCTTATCGAAAACATTGATCTCCAACTCAATATTCCATCGACCAAGAATATTTAAATTAGGATTTTAAGATTTTAGGTCTCACTAATATAGTCTCATCATAACCATGAAATCATAGTCCTAATTTATGAGATTCATCATAATCTTAAATAAATAATTAAGATAGAGCATATAATGAAATAAATATCTTTTTTATTTGAAAATATCATTACATGAGTTTGGAAGATAAAGAATATTCCATCAAAATACATATTTCGATTGGCTTAAGGGCATATTTCTTTCAATCTCCCACTTGCACTAAAGCCAATCATCCTTATAGTCTAACCCCATACAATCAAGGTGGCAATCAAACTACTGTTATGGTAAAGCCTTAGTAAATGGGCCTACTATGTTGTTATTTGTATCTACTCGTTCAATGACAATATCTTATCTCTCTATTATTTCATGAATGAGATGGAAGCATCTTAGAATATGCTTAGATTTATGATGAGATCTTGTTTTCTTTGCTTGAGCAATTGCTCCAGTGTTATTACAGTAAAGTGGTATTGGGTTCTCAATCTCAGGAATAACACCCAATTCAATGATGAACTTCTTCATCCAGATGGCTTCCTTGGTGGCTTCACTTGCAACTATGTACTCTACCTTAGTGGTTGAGTTAGCCATAGTTGGCTGCTTGGTACTCTTCCAACTCACTGCTCCAACATTCAGAGTAAAGACATACTATGAAATGGATTTGCTATCATCTGGATCTGATTGAAAACTAGAGTCAGAATAAGCTTCTAGTTTAAGATCAGATCCACCGTATACTAGAAAAATATCCTAAGTCCTTCTCAAGTACTTAAGAATATTCTTCACAGCTTTCTAATTATCCTCTACTGAATCAGCCTGAAATCTACTAGCTATGCCTAAAGCATATGCAATATTAGGTCTGGTACATAACATGGTATACATTATTGATCCTACAACCAAAGCATAAGGAATAGAACTCATTCTATTTTTTTCATCGGGTGTCTTAGGAGACATCTTCTTAGAGAGATGTATGCCTTGACTCATGGATAAGTAACTATTTGAAAATATATCCTAAAGCCAATCATCTAGATTGTAGATGATTAAACTAAATATAATTTATACTTGAATTTTAATTGTATAAAATTATTATTTGGATAATTTCATCATTTTGTGCATCTTCCTATAATGAACTCTTTGTGACGAAGTTCTTAGGACTATTTAGACACGACAAAGAAGGATTTATCATTTCGTCCTTAAATTGATCAGGACCAAATGGTTCGTTGTTACCTAGAATGACAATGTTAATCAAGAGTAGGTCATTGTGTGCCATAAGTGTTGGTTTTTCTCTTAACCAAGAAGCTTGGTGATACTGTTATTGAATGAAAATTCTGATTTTCCACCGTAGGATCATCCAAATCTGATGTGGATCTTTTTATAAAAATTTCTATGATCTAATTAGATTTAAAAATTCTCAAATCTAATCATGATAATTTAATATTAAAAAATTAAAAATCAAATAAAATTAGATTTAATTTCAAGTACCTTGTTGGGTAATCTGACTATCCTATAATAATCCTGTTGGTTCTTGAGGTTTTGGAAGGAGCCATGCATGCGCCTAGCCTCTACTAGTATCCACTCAAGCAGAATCTAAACATCATTACCTCACAAATCTCTCCTCTAAAGATTAAATATAAATATGATATGTAGATCTTTCAAAATTATTTCTGAAGGCAGCCTGTCCATCTCACGAACACTATCGCGTAGATCCTGAATCTTGCACCAAAAACCTTGGACCTTCTTCTCAGATTTGTGCCTAACTTTTTAGGCACGTAGAAGAGAGAGAGAGAGAGAGGATAGAGGGGGTGTGGGATATCATAGGGCTGGCACCTTTGGGCATGGAAAATATTTTGTGCGATCTATCTATAATGGCATGAGAAAGGTTTCTTAAACCCAGCACCATATTGAGTCCTTCTTTGATAAAATAACCAATTTATTTTATGGTTGGGACTCTAAAACTTATTCTCCACATGAATCCTCCAGATTCTATCTAGTTTTGTTAAAAATGATTCAAAAAGTGGGCGATTTGAG
This sequence comes from Cocos nucifera, assembly GCA_006176705.1. Lineage (NCBI taxonomy): Eukaryota > Viridiplantae > Streptophyta > Magnoliopsida > Arecales > Arecaceae > Cocos > Cocos nucifera. The sequence continues at coordinate 101,666 of QRFJ01001092.1, read as the reverse complement.
TAGATAAGGAAAAATCCAATGTGCCTGGGATTCTTCTCTCAAGAGTTTGATCCAAATCAGACTATATCAAAACCTAGCCAAACTCCATCATAAATCACAAAATTTGGCACACACATAGCATGACTCAAGCCCTATGACATATCCAAAAATTAGATCAAAAAAATTTCTAAAAATTTTTTTTGAAGCATCTGATAAGGTGACCCTTAATTCTCTCAATTGGGTCAACTTTTGACCCTAGTCCAATTGCACTAGGAATGGATTTAATTTCAACAATTAATCTAACCTAGATTAGTTTGAATTAGATGAAAATAAACCCATTGAAGATATAGAAATGAGTAAAATCAAATTAGACATAGTTGTGATGAATCAGAAAGATTACAGAAGGAGAAATTAAGGCTCAATCATGTAGTAGCATGATTATCTTGAACCTGATTGGATCTAATCCAAATCAATGAAACTGGATTAGCTCAATTGATGACATCCAGACCAAAATCCATGTTTGTTTGATCCAATTAGGTTGAGTTTCATATGGTAACGATGAAGAAAAATCCTGATTTCCCGGACCAGGTTCGTTCAGATTTGATCAGATCAAGAGATATATTTCAAAAATTTTCTTTTTGATCCAGATCAGATCTAAGATATTTCAGATCTGATTATTATTATTTTAAAAATTAAAATAAAATTAGATAAATTAAATTAGATTTAATTTACATTGAAGTGGATAATCCTATTATCCGTTGATGATCCTATAAGCAGCGAAAGGTTCTGGATCAAGCCATGCAAGTGCCTGGCCTCTACTGATATCCACTCAAGCTGGATCTGGAGGTCCACTTTTTCTCTATCACATCTTTAGAAGTCAAATCTGGATCTGATCTGGAGGATCTTCAAAACTTCTTTTGAAGATCAACAATCGTCCTTTGCAGCAGCGCAGCGTTCTAGCTTTCACTCGCCTTTCTCTTGTCTAGATTGCACCAACCAAGATCCAAAACCCTTTTGGACGTGGAGAGGAGAGGGAGAAGGTGGGTTTGGCATGGAGGAAGAGGGAAGAGGCAGCCTTGGGGCATGGGGAATTATGATTCAATCATATTTTAGTTGGGCGTAGGGTCTTATTTATAGACTGTCTGTGATCCAACTTCTCTTCTTCCCAACCAATCACAACTCTTTGTGAAATCAGATCTAAATCTGATTGGTGGGAATAGAGTCCCCTGGATTCCTCCTTAGAGGGCGCCTAAGACCAGTCAAAGTTGGTTCTTAGGAGAACTCTAATTGGAATCCAAAAAGGAGATGGAGTCCTTATCCAACAGGGACTCCTGGGCGCCTCCAACTTGGGCACACGCCAAGGGTGGCGTGCACCCTCTTCCTTGCCAGGTTCTGGCAGGGGACAGGCCCCCACCAGCTCTCCAATAGGTGCATGACATGTGGACAGAAAGTCAAAGTGTCAATGGTCAACATTTGACCAGTCAAAGGTAGACTTTTGACCAAAGTCAAAGAACGAAGAAATGGCAGGTGACCAAAAATGGTAGGTAATGTCTTACAAAATAAGACAACCTTTTTCTGACTTGGACAACCTCCAGTCAGACCATATGAAGGCCTCTGATTGAGCACAAACTCCTTTGGCTCAGTCAGGACAACTTATTTATGATAGTAAAAGAAGAACGTTAGGTTCAATCGAGTGCTAGCACGATTTCCTTGAACCTAATTGAATCTCATTCAGATCAATTGAACTAGATCAGTTCAATTGATGATCACCAGATTCAAACCCTTGTTTGTGTGACCCAGTTAGGTTCAGTTCTGTATGGTAATGGGATATGTCATGATCTCTATCATCGACATCATCGAAACTCCTTTCGATGGATCAGAACTCTTCTGATTCGAACAGCTAGAATGATCGATCATCTAAATCATTCTAATTGCTCCCAAAATCCACCAGTGACACCTAGCAGTATATGGTGGCAACCCATCAGAGCTGAATGCGAACCTCTTGGTGCAGCTACCTGTGTGATTAAGTTCTTCTATCTTGAGCCCCGATCAGATTAGGGTTAAGGTGAACTCGTCAAACCCTAGTCTCTGTCATATGATGTAATCATTCGATTCAAGTCCGAATGTGAAAATCTAAATAGAAACTCTTTCTATTATTTCACTCTACCATGGCCATGGGCTTCTGGACTTGATTCTCATGATCATCATAGGGCTGCTCCTCTACCACCGAGGTAGATAGATTCCATCTTGATGCAATCCAGTTCCTACAATGAACATGCTATAGCCAACATACACCTCAGGGTTCCATATGGCTAGGAGACCGAGTAATGGTGTAGTCAAACTATAACACCCTCAAGGTGAACTGCCGATGCACCTCAGGTCAAAGAACCAGACACACCACTGCAGCATCGAGTCAGTCATCGACGAGAAGGTAGACTTCCTAATGACTACTCGAGGTGGTCACGCTCAGTGCCCTCGTTCTCTAACGAGTACCTGTACTCTCGCTCCGGTGTCTCCACACCGTAGACTCAAGACTCATCTACTAAAGAGAAGCGATTGTACACCAACCTTCCGGATCAATCACCATCCTCGTGATGATCCTATGGTCGGAAGCATTTTATGAGTTAATAATGATTATTCATGTCTTAAATTTTCAACTCTTGAAAATATGAATTATCATTACCATTAACTCAAAGGATGTATCACAGACACTAAATACACATATGTGATAGAAAATAACCCATTTTATTGATATTAGTCAAAATTATAATTTTGCCCCTAGAAGTGTATTACAAGTGTCAGCCAATTCTGGCTTCTAGGGCACATATATCTAACAATCTCCCACTTGTCCTAAAGCCAATTGGCTACAAGTCTAAGTCCCATCTTCTCAAGGTGGGCTTCGATCTTCTGCTGGCCCAACGGCTTTGTAAGTGGGTCTGCCACATTATCTGTGGAGTTGACTCTCTTGACCTCGACATAACCCTTCTCGAGGTAATCGCGGATGAGGTGGTATCGCCGCTCAATGTGCTTGGATTTTTGGTGAGACCTCGGCTCCTTAGCAAGGGCTATGGCGCCATTGTTGTCGCAGTATAGAGGAATGGCATCTGATGGCATTACTCCAATTTCTGCAGCAAACTTCTTGTACCAGAATGCTTCCTTCGCAGCCTCTGATGCAGCGATATATTCTGCTTCCATGGTGGAATCTGCTATCACCATTTGCTTGAAACTCTTCCAGCTGACAGCACCACCATTGCACACAAACAGACTCCCAGATGTCGACTTTCGATCATCTATATCGGACATGAAATCCGAGTCTGTGTATCCCTGGACTTGGAGTTCTCCATTACCAAAGACCAACATCATATCCTTAGTTCTTCTCAAGTACTTAAGGATACATTTCACAGAAGTCCAGTGTTCTTCACCTGGATTTGACTGATATCTGCTTGTGACACTCACAGCATGGGCTATATCAGGTCGTGTACATAGCATGGCATACATGAGGCTCCCTATTGCAGAAGCATAAGGGATCTTGCTCATGCGTTCTATTTCCTCAGGTGTGCTAGGGCACATCTTCTTGGAAAGATGAATACCATGTCTGAAGGGTATTAATCCCCTCTTAGAGTTTTCCATACTAAACCTCTTTAGTACTTTCCTCTATGTACATCTTCTGTGAAAGTCCTAGCATCCTATTCGGTCTATCCCTATAGACCTTAATTCCTAGAATAAAGGATGCTTCACCTAGGTCTTTCATGGAGAATTCCTTGGACAACCATAATTTGACTGTTGTCAACATGGGAATATCATTCCCAATAAGGAGGATGTCATCCACGTACAATACGAGGAAGACAACAGCGCTCCCACTGACCTTTTTGAAGAACACATGGTTCCTCTTCATTTTTGATGAAACCAAACTATTTTGATCACATCATTGAAACGAGTGTTCCAGCTCCGAGATGCTTGCTTAAGTCCATATATGGACCTTTGCAGCTTGCAAACCTTGTGATCAGTATCACTGGATGTGAAACCTAGCGGCTGTTCCATATAGATATCTTCCTCAAGATATCCATTTAAGAATGCCATTTTCACGTCCATTTGCCATATTTCATAATCGAAATAGGCTGCAACGGCAAGCAATGTGCGGATGGATTTTAGCATAGCCACTGGGAAAAGGTATCCTGATAGTCAATGCCTTCGCGTTGACTATAACCTTTTGCCACTAGTCTAGCCTTGAATGTCTCCACATTCCCATCTGCACCAATCTTTCTCTTGAAGATCCATTTACACCCAATAGGTACTATACCTTCTGGTGGATCTACCAAGGTCCAGACTTGGTTTGAGTGCATCGAGTCAATTTCTGACTGCATTGCCTCTAGCCATTTCTCGAGTCGATATCTGATATCGCCTCGTTGTAGGTTTTGGGATCATCACCATGAGCACCATTACCTACGAGGAACATTTTCTCTACTTCCTCTGAAATAATACCTAAGTATCTTTCAGGGGGATGGAAAACTCTTTCCGATCTACGAGGTGGAGGAGGTAGTGTTCTTATTGGCTCAACCTGATTTGGTTCCAATTGGTCCTTAGCTCGTTGTACTTGTGAGACTTTCTCATCAAGCTTAATCTGCTTTCCAATGCCGCTATCTTGAATAAACTATTTTTCAAGAAAGATGGCATGTCGACTCACAATCACATTGTGGTCTTCTGGAATGTAGAAATAGTATCCTAATGACTCTTTAGGATATCCTATGAATCGAGCTCTGAAAGGACCTAAACTCTAACTTGTCCGCTTGTTGTCTTTTGACATGAGCCGGACAACCCCAAATTCTGAGATGACTCAGACTTGGTTTCTTACCGTGCCATATCTCATACGGTGTGGTAGGAACGGTTTTAGAGGGAACCCTATTCAGTAGATAAATTGAAGTTAACAATGAGTGTCCCCAAAGAAAATCAGGGAGGTCTGTGAAGCTCATCATGGATCGAACCATATCCAATAGAGTCCGATTTCTCCATTCTGAAACCCCGTTGAGTTGAGGTGTTCCTGGTGGAGTCCATTGAGAGACTATGCCATTTTTCCTTAAGATAGTCTAGGAATTTTCGGCTAAGGTATTCACCTCCTCGATCTGATCGAAGAACCTTAATGGGTTTTTCAGTTTGTTTTTCTACTTCATGTCTGAATTCTTTGAACTTTTCAAAAGCTTCAGACTTGTGTCTCATAAGATACACATACCCATACCTAGACAGATCATCGGTAAAGGTAATGAAGTAGACAAAATTGCCTCTAGCCGGCACATCAAATGGGCCGCACACATCAGTATGTACTAGGGCAAGGAGATCTGTGGCCCTCTCCCCATGTCCAACAAAAGGGAGTTTAGTCATTTTGCCTTGAAGACAAGATTCACAAGTTGGATATGACTCGAAAGTCAATGGACTCAATAGCCCATTTTTCTCCAATTTGTTGATCCTATCTTCTGCTATATGACCTAATCTCAGGTGCCATAGATATCTATCGTATTTGGACTATCCCTAGGTCGTTTGGCATTCACGTTTTGCTCGATAGTTAGAATAGGTACATCAATATGTAGCTGATAAAGACCATTAATAAGGAAACCATTTGCAATTTTATTTCTTTCATAAAGAATGTTACAATGGTCCTTAAAGAAGGTAATCACATAGCCTTCTTGTGCTAAGCATGAAATAGAAATCAAATTCCTGCTAGCTGCAGGCACATAATAACAGTCTTTCAAAACTAAGTCTAAACCAGATGGTAATCGAAGAGGGTATGTTCCCACGGCTACTGCAGCAACTCTTGCTCCATTACCGATGCGTAGGATCATGTCTCCATCCCTCAGCCTCCTGCTATCCTCAAGACCCTGCATGAAAAGTGCACAGATGAGCACTAGAACCAGAGTCAAGCACCCAACTGGATGCAGAAGAAACCGTAAGGTTAGACTCAATAACGAGCATACCTCCAGAAGGACCTTCCTTCTTGTTCTTCAGGGTGGCCAGGTAAGTAGGGCAGTTCCGCTTCCAATGGCCGTCGCTGTTGCAATGGAAACACTTTCCTTTGACATCGGCCTTTTTCTTCGGCTTCTGCCTTCTTCTTCTTTGTCCTTCCACCTTCTGCTTTTTCACAGACTTCTTTTTCTTTCCATAAGACTTTCTTTTGGAAGAAGTCCATTCCATAGCAAGAACTGAGCCTTTAGAACCTTTCATAGAAAGCTCAGCGGTAACCAGCATATTCATTAATTCGGCCAAGGAATTTTGAAGTTTATGCATGTGGTAATTCATGATGAATTGCCCATATGCATCAGTCAAGGATTGCAGAATAATATCATTCTGCAGATCCAAGTCTAACTTCACACCGAGCTTCTCAAGCTCTTCCATGTCCTTGATCATTGTCAGACAGTGATCTTGGACTGACTGCCCATCACGCATCTTAGCCTTAAAAAGTCATTTCGTGACTTGATACTTTGGCTGCGCGACTCTGTTCACCAAACATCTCCTGCAGGTGAGCCAACATTTGGCGAGCAGTCCCGATATCTTCATGTTGGCGCTGGAGCTCATCAGACATCGAGCCCAACATGTAATATCTGGCCTTATTATCTTCGTCTATCCATTTTTTCAAGAGATGCTCTCTGTTCAATAGATGGACGGGCTGGTAAGGTGGGAGGGTCCTGATCCAAAACATGGGTTAACTTCTCAGAACCCAAAATAATTTTGTAGTTCCTGAGCCAATCTTTATAATTGGGTCCGGTCAGTCTATGTGTGTCCAGGATACGTGATAATGGGTTGGACGCAGACATTTTCCTGTAGAGAGTCAAAGATTCTAGTTAGATACTGTAATTATGACTTGACCAATTTATTTAGAGATTTTATTTTTAAACAAATTAGCTCCCACTATTTTCTCGGATCCCTACACTCCCTCTGTAGAGATGCGAAAATCTCCATGATTAATGATTTCTAGTGGGTGGTGCGGTCTCACCAACTGACTCATCACCTCACCTAACAGTTATTGGTGATGGGTTAGCCAATGAGTGAACAACTCTTGTTCAATGATTCTCTAATCATGGTGCACCCAAACTTGGTCTCTAATTCATGAATCTCACCGTATCCGGAATATTGATCCACTCCTTAGTTAAGTCAGACCCACCATTTGCACAGACTGGATTCCTAATTGAGTCTCTCACCGTATCCGAAAATATTGAGCCCAACTCATCCTCCAGCCCATAGCATCCAATGCCTAATAGACATGGTTGCATCTTTTCCGGTGCAACTGAGCCACTGTATCCAGCCGAGAACAATCAACCCCGGGAAGGGCCCGCACATCTACAATGGTGGAAGACCTCAGACTTAATCTTTTCTTAGGAAGAATTGATTCAGGTCTCATTAAACTAGACTTGTCATAGTCATAACAATTATGACTAACCTAGTGGCATGGGTTAGCTCGGATTATTGACCACCTCAGATCAGAACTGTGTCAACAGATATGGCCAGGTAAGTGAGATCGGTGGAAGGAATATGCCATTAACTCGTACAAGAATGCATTCAGGTCGAGTAGCTTCCAATTAAAAATCAGTCGGTCGTATGTGCCAAACTTACCTTAGACACCAAATTATTGAGTCAGAACCAATTGGGTTAGCCTACAATCCAGACTCTAACCTCTGAGCCTAATTAGGTCTTGCTTGATCGTGACTCGATCTTGACCCAGACTTAATCCTATTAGGCTGGTCAATTTAAGCATTGTTGATCCCATCTAACCAACTCTTGATTCGGTTTGATCAACCGCTTAGACCTAATTGAGCTACCCAAGCCCGAACCCAGTATTATGAATATGTCTTAGATCTAAAATTCTCAATTTTAGACCTAATTAATATTCCATAATCTTAATTTTTAATTAAGTAGGGTTCATAAATAAAATATGCACAATAAATCCTAGGGTTTCAGGATCTAGGGTTTTGCAGAAAGTAAGTTTTGGATTTCTGATTAAGGACGAACATGCACAGCACCCCTACACATCATAAGAACACCCCATCGAATGGAAGAGAGGGCCTTTAAATCCCTTCTTCGTTCTTATGACCGGACGGCCAAGAGGAACGCCTTAATCAGGAACATGCAATACTACAAAATAGTTTTAGATCTATATCATATATCTCATATACAAATTAGATCTAATCATGGCATATTTTGCATACATCTCATGTATCGAATCATGCATGTTTTCAGATCTAAATTATCTCATAATAATCTAAAAAATTAGATTTAAATTGATCTAATCAAAATAAATTCTAATCTAGACAATTATGTAGAACTATTCTACAACTAGTCTAGACATGCATCAATCATATCTCATATGATATTTAAAAATTAAATAATTTTTATTTGCTATTTTTTAGATGTTATTATAACCATTATAATATCAAAAAATAGTAAATAAATAGATCTAAAATATGATTTAATCAAATTAAATTGAAAAACATGCAAGACTATTCTATAGAACTATTCTATTTTAGAACTAGTCATGCATATTTTCTAATCTTAGATCCAAATCATTTAATTTTAATTTTTTCTGATTTCAGATCTGATCACATCTCATGTGACATCTAAAATCACTTATTTTTTAATTAAAATAAATTTAAAATTAGATCTAAATACTTTTAGAACCTGGGCTCTGATATCCAGTTGAAGGAAAATCCTGATTTTTCGGACCAGGTTCGTTCAGATCTGATCAGATCAAGAGATATATTTCAAAAATTTTTTTCTCTTTGATCTAGATTAGATCTAAGATGTTTCAGATCTAATTATTATTATTTTAATAAATTAAAATTAAAATCAGATAAATTAAATCAAATTTAATTTACCTTGATAGTGGGTAATCCTATTACCCGTTGATGATCCTGTAAGCAGCGAAAGGTTCTGGATCTAGCCACGCAAGTGCCTGGCCTCTACCAGTATCCACTTAGGCTAGATCTGAAGATCCTCTTCTTCTCTATCACATCTCTAAAAATTAAATCTAGATCTGATCTGGAGGATCTTCAAAACTCTTTTTGAAGATCAGCAGTCATCTTATGCAGCAGCACAGCCTTCTAGCTTTCACTCACCTTTCTCTTGTCTAGATTGCACCAACCAAGGTCCAAAACCCTTTTGGATGTGGAGAGGAGAGGGAGAAGGTGGGTTTGGCATGGAGGAAGGAGGGAAGAGGCAGCCTTGGGGCATAGGGAATTGTGATTCAATCATATTTTTTGAGTTGGGCGTAGGGTCTTATTTATAGACTGCGTGATCCAACTCCTCTTCTTCCCAACCAATCACAACTCTTTGTGAAATCAGATCTAAATCTGATTGGTGGAATAGAGTCCCCTGGATTCCTCCTTAGAGGGCACCTAAGACCAGTCAAAGTTGGTTCTTAGGAGAACTCTAATTGGAATCCAAAAAGGAGATGGAGTCCCTGTCCAACAGGGACTCCTAGGCGCCTCCAACTTGGGCACACGCCAAGGGTGGCGTGCGCCCTCTTTCCTTGCCAGGTTCTGGCAAGGGGGACAGGCCCCCACCAGCTCTCCAATAGGTGCATGACATGTGGTCAAAAGAAGTCAAAGTGTCAATGGTCAACATTTGACCAGTCAAAGGTAGACTTTTGACCAAAGTCAAAGAACGAGAAATGGCAGGTGACCAAAAATGGTAGGTAATGTCTTACAAAATAAGACAACCTTTTCTGACTTGGACAACCTCCAGTCAGACCATATGAAGGCCTCTGATTGAGCACAAACTCCTTTGGCTCAGTCAGGACAACTTATTTATGATAGTAAAAGAAGAAGAACGTTAGGTTCAATCGAGTGCTAGCATGATTTTCTTGAACCTAATTGAATCTCATTCAGATCAATTGAACTAGATCAGTTCAATTGATGATCACCAGATTCAAACCCTTGTTTGTGTGACCCAGTTAGGTTCAGTTCTGTATGGTAATGGGATATGTCATGATCTCTATCATCGACATCATCGAAACTCCTTTCGATGGATCAGAACTCTTCTGATTCGAACAGCTAGAATGATCGATCATCTAAATCATTCTAATTGCTCCCAAAATCCACCAGTGACACCTAGCAGTATATGGTGGCAACCCATCAGAGCTGAATGCGAACCTCTTGGTGCAGCTACCTGTGTGATTAAGTTCTTCTATCTTGAGCCCCGATCAGATTAGGGTTAAGGTGAACTCGTCAAACCCTAGTCTCTGTCATATGATGTAATCATTCGATTCAAGTCCAATGTGAAAATCTAAATAGAAACTCTTTCTATTATTTCACTCTGCCATGGCCATGGACTTCTGGACTTGATTCTCATGATCATCATAGGGCTGCTCCTCTACCACCGAGGTAGATAGATTCCATCTTGATGCTAATCCAGTTCCTACAATGAACATGCTATAGCCAACATACACCTCAGGATTCCATATGGCTAGGAGATCGAGTAATGGTGTAGTCAAACTATAACACCCTCAAGGTGAACTACCGATGCACCTCAGGTCAAAGAACCAGACACACTACTACAGCATCGAGTCAGTCATTGACGAGAAGGTAGACTTCCTAATGACTACTCGAGGTGGTCACGCTCAGTGCCCTCATTCTCTAACGAGTATCTATACTCTCGCTCCGGTGTCTCCACACCATAGACTCAAGACTCATCTACTAAAGAGAAGCGATTGTACACCAACCTTCTGGATCAATCACCATCCTCGTGATGATCCTATGGTCGGGAGCATTTTATGAGTTAATAATGATTATTCATGTCTTAAATTTTCAACTCTTGAAAATATGAATTATCATTCCATAAACTCAAAGGATGTATCACAGACACTAAATACATATATGTGATAGAAAATAATCCATTTTATTGATATTAGTCAAAATTATAATTTTGCCCCTAGAAGTGTATTACAAGTATCAGCCAATTCTAGCTTCTAGGGTACATATATCTAACAAATGAGACATGTCATGATCTCTATCATCAACATCATCGAAACACTTTTTGATGGGCCAGAACTCTTTTGATTCATATAATTAGAATGCTTGATCATCAAAATCATTCTAATTGCTTCCAAAATTCACTAGGGACACCTACTAGTATATTATGGCAACCCATCAAAAATAAAAGCGAACCTCTTGGTGCAGCTACCTGTATGATTGGGTTCTTCTATCTTGAGCCCCAATAGGACTAGGGTTAAGATAAACTCATCAAACACAACACCATCATATGAATTAATTATTCGATTCAAGTCCAATGTGTAATCCTAATGAAAACACTTTCTATCATCCTCATTCTACCATGGCCATGGGTTTAAGGACTTAATCACATGATTATCACAGGGCTACTCCTCATCTATCGAGGTAGATAGATTTTCTATTGATGCAATCAAACTCCTATAATAAATATGCTATAGCCAACATACACCTCAGGATTTCGAATGGCTAGAAAATTGAGTTATGGTATAGTCAAACTATAACACCCTTAAGGTGAACTATTGATGCACCTCAGATCCAAGAATCAGACATACCACTGCAGGATTGAGCCAATCATCGACGAGAAGGTAGACTTCTTTAAGACTGCTCAAGGTGGTCACGCTCAGTGCCCTCATTCTCTAACAAGTACCTTTACTCTTGCTCCGATGTCTCTACACCATAGACTCAAGACACATCTATCCTAAGAAAGTGATCGTACACCAACCTTTCGGATCAATCACCATCCTCATGATGATTCTATAGTCGAGAGCAGTTTATGAGTTAATTCTAAAAATTTATTTTTTAAATTTTTAACTCTTAAAAATATGAATTATCATTATCATTAACTCAAAGAATGTATTATAGAAACTTTAAATGCACACTATGATAGAAAATAATCTTTTTATTAATTTATAGTCAAAATTATAAAATTATTCTTAGAAGTGTATTATAAGTGTTTAGCCAATCTAGCTTCTAGGGCATACATCTAATAAACTTTCACTTGACTTAAAGCCAATTGGCTACAAATTTAAGTCCCATCTTCTTAAGGTGGACTTCAATCTTCTACTGGTTTAATGGTTTTATCAGCAGGTCAGCCGCATTATCTATAGTGTCAACTCTCTTGACCTCGACATATCCCTTCTCAAGATAATCATGGATGAGGTAATATCACCACTCGATGTGCTTGGATTTTTGGTGAGACCTCAGCTCCTTAGTTAGAGCTATGGTATCATTATTGTCATAGTACAGAGGGATGGCATCACTCCAAGCTCGATGGTGAACTTTTTGTACCAGAATGCCTCCATAGCAGCCTCTGATGCAGCGATGCACTCTGCTTTCATGGTGAGTCTACTATCACTATCTGCCTAAAACTCTTTCAACTGATAGCTCCACCATTACAAATAAACAGACTTCCAGATGTCGACTTTTGATCATTTATGTCGGACATAAAATCTAAGTCTATATACTCCTGGACCAGGAGTTCTCCGTTATTAAAAACTAGAAATATATCCTTAGTCCTTCTCGAGTACTTAAGGATATATTTCACAGAAGTCCAGTGCTCTTCATCTGGATTTGACTGATACCTGCTCGTGATACTCACAACATGGGCAATATCAGATCGTGTACATAGCATGGCATACATGAAGCTCCCTATTGCTGAAGCATAAGAAATCTTGCTCATGCATTCAATCTCCTCTGGTATTCTAGGGCACATCTTTTTGGAGAGATGAATGCCATGTTTAAAGGATACCAATCCCCTCTTGGAGTTTTCCATGCTGAACCTCCTCAGCACCTCCTCTATGTACATTTTCTATGAGAGACCCAACATCCTATTCGATCTATTCCTATAGACATTAATTTTTAGAATAAAGGATGCCTTTCCCAGATCATTCATAGAGAACTCCTTAAACAACCACATTTTGATTATAGTCAACATGGGAATATCACTCCCAATTAGGAGGATGTCATCCACGTACAGTACGAGGAAGACAATAGCACTCCCACTAATTTTTTTGAAAATACAAGGGTCCTCCTCATTCTTGATGAATCCAAATGATTTGATTACATCATTGAAATGAACATTCCAGCTTCGAGATGCTTGCTTAAGTTCATATATGGATCTTTACAGCTTGCATACCTTATGATCATCATCATTGGATGTGAAATCTAGTGGCTATTCCATATAGTATCTTTCTCAAAATATCCATTTAAGAACGTTATTTTTATGTCCATCTGCCATATTTCATAATCGAAATAGACTATAAGAGCAAGCAATATGCAGATGGATTTGAGCATGGCTACTAGCAAAAAGTATCCTAATAGTCAATGCCTTCGTGCTGACTATACCCTTTCGCTATGAGCCTTGCTTTGAATGTCTTTATATTTCCATCGGCAACTTTCTCTTGAAGATCCATTTACACCAAATAGGTACTATACCTTCAAGTGGATCTACTAAGGTCCAGACTTGGTTCAAATGTATTAAGTCAATCTCTAACTTCATTGCCTCTAACCATTTCTCAAAGTCGATATTTAATATCATCTCATCATAGATTTTCGGATCATCACCATGAACCCCATTTTTTGTGAGGAATATTTTCTCTACGTCTTCTAAGATAGTACCTAAGTATGATTTAGAAGGATGAAAAATTCTACTTGATCTACAAGGTGGAGGAGGTAATGTCTGGGTTGGCTCAATCTGATTAGGTTCCATAGGTTTCTTAGCTCGTTTCTCATCGAAGACTTTCTCCTTAAGTCTAATCTATCTTTTGATGCCACCATCTTGAATAAACTATTTTTCAATAAAGATGGCCTGTCGACTCACAATCATATTGTGATCTTTTGAAAGATAGAAATAATATCCTAATGACTCTTTAGGATATCCAATAAATTGAGCTCTAAATGACCTATACTCTAATTTGTCCGCCTATTGTCTCATGACATGGGCCAAACAATCCCAAATTTTGAGATGATTTAGACTTGATTTCTTACCATGTCGTATCTCATACGGTGTGGTAGGAATGGTCTTAGAGAAAACCCTATTCAATAAATGAATAGCAGTCATCAGACTATGTTTCTAAAGAAACTTAGGAAGGTTTGTGAAACTCATCATCGATTGGACCATTTCTAATAGAGTCCGATTTCTCCATTCTAAAATCTCATTGAGTTGAGGTGTTTCAGGTAAAGTCCATTGATAGACTATGCTATTGTCCTTAAGATAGTCTAGGAACTTCTGACTAAGATATTTGTCTTCTTGATCTGATCAAAGAACCTTAATGAATTTTTTTATTTATTTTTTCACTTCAAGGCTAAATTTCTTGAATCTTTCAAAAGCTTCAGACTTATGTCACATCAAATACACATACCTGTATTGAGATAGATCATCGATAAAGATGATGAAGAAGACATAATTGCCCCTGGCCGGCACATCAAATGGGTCGCATACATCATGTGTATAGGACGAGTAGGTCCGCGACCATTTTTCTATATCCTAAAAAAGGAAGCTTGGTCATTTTGCCATGAAGGCATGGTTTACAAATAAGATATGACTCAAAATTCAACAGACTCAATAGCCTAAATTTTTTCAATTTGTTAACCCTGTCTTTAGCTATATGACCTAACCTAAGGTGCCAAAGATACCTATAGTTTAAATTATCCCTAAGTCGCTTTGATCCTATGGCATTCGCATTTTGCTCAATATTAAAAATAGAAACATCAATATATGATTGATAGAGATCATTTATAAGAAAACCACTTATAATTTTATTTCTTTCATAAAGAATATTATAATGGTCCCTAAGAAAACTAATTATATAGCCTTCTTATGCTAAACATGAAATAGAAATCAAATTTCTGCTTGCGACTGGCACATAAAAATAATCTCTAAGAACTAGATCTAATCCTAACGGTCATTGAAGATGATAGATTCCCACGGCCACAGCAGCAACTCTTGCTCCATCCCAATGCATAGGATCATCTCACCATCTCTCAGCCTCCTGCTATTCTTAAGATCCTACATAGAAGTACATAAGTGAGCACTAGAATCTAAGTTCAGCACTCAACTGGATGCAAAAGAAACCATAAGGTTAGATTCTATAACGAAAATGGGACCTACAAGATAAGTTCTGACTAGAGTCGGGGGTGGTGGCTTTGGTAGGACCTCTGACGGTCAAGTCAGCTCTTCTGGTCAACAAAAATGGTATGCTCAAGAAAGGAACTAGTAGGATTTTGGGAAGGAGGATCTATACTCGATAAATGTTGTCGTCCTAAGTAACAACATATTATTTTATCATGAATAATTTTAAGGACTAAATGACAAATCCTCCTTTGTCAAATTCTAAATAGTCCTAAGGATTTCATCAAAACACAAGAGTTCATTAGAAGATAACATAATTTATGATGAAAAATATCAAAATCACTTTTATTAATTAATAATTTATATATAAGTATAATAAGTAGCACAACCGTCAATAAGCTGATGATTGACTTTAGGACACATTCCAAATAATCTCCCACTTGGACTAAAGCCAATCAATGCAGCTGTTAGATATATGATCCCTAGAAGCCAGAATTGGCTGACACTTGTTAAACACTTCTAAGGATAAAATTATAATTTTGATTATAAATAATAAAATTGATTATTTTCTATCACAATGTGTATTTAGTGTTTGCGATACATCTCTTGAGTTAATAGCAATGATAGTTCTTATTTTCAAGAGTTGAAAATTTAAGACATGAATTTTCATTATTAACTCATAAAATGCTCCTGACCATAGGATCATCATAAGGATGGTGATTAATCCAGAAGATTGGTATACAATCACTTTTTTATAGTAGATGAGTTTTGAGTCTATGGTGTAGAGACATCAGAGCGAGTATAGGTACTTGTTAGAGAATGAGGGCACTAAGCATGACCATCTCGAGCAGTCATTAGGATGTCTACCTTCTCATCGATGACTGGCTCGAAGCTACAAATTGTGTGTCTGGTTCTTTGACCTGAGGTGCATCGACAATTCACCTTGAGGGTGTTATAGTTTGACTACACCATGACTCGATCTCCTAGCCATTCAAAACCCTGAGGTGGATGTTGTCTATAGCATGTTCATTATAGAAATTAGATTACACCAATAGAGAATCTATCTACCTCAGTAAATGAGGAGTAGCCCTCTGATGATCATGAGAATCAAGTCCATAAGCCCATGACCATGGTAGAGTGAAATATTAGAAAGAGTTTCTATTAAGATTTTTATATTGGACTTGAATCTAATGATTAATCATATGATGGATATTAGTGTTTGACGAGATTATCTTAACCCCAATCCAGTCGGGGCTCAAGATAGAAGAACTTAATCACATAAGTAACTACACCAAAAGATTTATTTTCAGTTCTGATGGGTTGCCACCATATGCTGCTAGGTGTCACTGGAAGATTTTGAGAGCAATTAGAATGATTTAGATGATCAATCATACTAGTTTTCTGAATCAAAAAAGTTTTGATCCATCAAAAGATGTTTCGATGATGTCGATGATAGAGATCATGACATATCTTATTACCATATAGAACTGAACCTAATTGGATCACACAAATAAGGATTTTGACCTGGATATCATCAATTGGACTAATCCAATTCAATTGATTTGAACTAGATTCAATTAGGTTCAAGAAAATCGTGCTAGCACACGATTGAGCCTAATGTTCTCCTTTAATTATCATTAAAGTTTGTCTCGACTGAGCCAAATATGTCTGGGCTCACTCAGATACCTTTACTTAGTCTGACTGGAGATTGTCTAGGTTAGAAAAGGGTTGCCTTAATTTATAAGATGAATTTGAGACAATACCTACTATTTTTCGTCACCTGCTAAATCCTGTTTCGGACATTTGGTCAAACATTGACCTTTGACACTTAAACATCTGCCCATGTGTCAAGCCAGCATAGGAGAGAGTTATTGGACTAGTCTACCTACTCAAAAATAGTTGGATAAGAGGTGCATCCCTAGGGAGGCATGCATCCATGGATAAAGCATCTGGAGTCTCGTATGATAGGACTCCAGTTGCTTCGGGGATTCTACTTGGATGGCACCTAGAAGACTTCTTTGACCTAGTCTTGGCACCATCTAAGGATGATTCAGAGGGGCTCTCATCTTATTGGATCAGATGATGTCATTTCATCAATCAGATTTAGATCTGATTGCACAAAAAGCCATGATTGGTCGGGATGATGTGGCACTACATGGTGCAACAGGGTCAATAAAAACCCTGTCTGCACCAAGATCAAAGATGCTTGACCCATTGCCCATGCCACAAGGCTGCCCCTCTTCCTCCTCCATGCTACCTTTAGGTGTTCTCTCTCCTATCCATGCCCAAGAATTTTTGGGAACAAGTTTGGTGTGATCAAAGCAAGAGAAAGGCGATAGGAAAAGGAAGAAGGCAATACTATTGCAAGAGACAACTCACATCCTCGAAAGGAGTTTTGAAGATCTTCAAAATCAGATCCAGATTTGATTTTTGGAGAAGTGAAAAAAAAGAGGAGATCTTTAGATCCTATTTGAGTGGATACCGATAGAGGCCAGGCACTTGCGTGGCTAGATCCAGAACCTCAGGCAGACATCAGGATCATCACAGGATAATCAGATAATCTACAATAAGATAAAATTAAATTAGATTTAATTTACTCTTTATTTTATTTTTTTTTTATTAGATCAATAATATCATATCTAAAAAATTTTAGATTTAATCTAGATTCAAGAGAAAATTTTTTAAAATATCTCTCTTGATCCAATCAGATCTGAACGAATCTAACCCAAAAAACTGCATTTTTCCTTCAATTGGTATCAGAGCCAGGTTGTATTTTCCATTAGATCTAATTTTATTTTAATTTTTATCTAATAATTTAATGATTTTAGATGTCACATTAGATATGATTAGATCTAAAATTAAAAATTATAAAAATTAAATAATTTAGATCTAACTTGTATAAGATGCATGACTAGTTATAGAATAGAATTGTTCTATGTATAGTCTAGTATGATCATAATTTGATTTGATTAGTTATAATTTTTAGATTTATTTATTTACTATTTTTTAATATTATAAATATTATAATAATATCTAAAAAATAAAAATAAAGTTATTTAATTTTTGTTCATATGAGATATGATGAATGCATGTTTAGACTAGTTGTAGAATAGTTCTACATAATTATCTATAATAGATTTTAATTTAATATGATCAATTTAAATTTAATTTTTTAGATGATTATGAAGTAATTTAGAACTGAAAACATGCATGATATGATACATGAAGATGTATGCAAAACATGTTTATAGTTAGATCAATTTTTTATATATGAGATATATGATGTAGATCTTACTAGTTTTGTAGTTTTCATATTTCTGATTAAGGCGTTTCTCTTGGTCGTCCGATCATAAGAATAAAGTAGGGTTTAAATATCCTCTCCTTCCATTCGATGGGATGTTCTTATGATGTGTAGGGATGCTGTGTATTCATCCTTAATTAGAAACTTAAAACTTATTTTCTGCAAAACCTTAGATCCTAAAATTCTAGAATTTTATTTACATATTTTATTTGTGAACCCTAAACATAATTAATAATTAAGATTATGAAATATGTTAAGTCTAAAGATTGAGAATTTTCAGATTTAAGACATATTCATAAAATTTGGTTCAGACTTAGGTAGCTCAATTAGGTCTAGCGGTTGATCAAATCGAATCAAGAGTTGGTTAGATGGGATCAAGAGTGCTTAAATTGACCAGCCTAATAGGATTTAGTCTGGGTCAAGATCGAATCACATGAGTGATTGATCAAGCTAAGACCTAATTAGGCTCAGTGGTTAGAGTTTGGATTGTAGGCTAACCCGATTGATTCTAGTCCAATAATTTAGTGTCTAAGGTAAGTCTGGCAGATACGACCGACTGATTTTTAATTATGAGCTCCTCAACTCGAATGCGTTCTTGTCGAGTTAATGGCATATCCCTTCCATCGGTCTCACTTGCCTGGCCATATTTGTCGACCCAGTCCTGATCTAAGGTGGTTAACAATCTGAGCTAACCCACGCCACTAGGTTAGCCATAATTGTTATGGCTATTGTAAGTCAAGTTTAAAGAGATCTAAATCAAATCTTTCTAAGAAAAGATTAAGTCTAAGGTCTTCCACCATTGTAGATATGCGGGCACTTCTTAGGATTGATTATTCTTGGCTGGTCAAAGTGGTTCAGTTGCACCAGAAAGATGCAACCATATCTATTAGGCATTGGATGCTGTGGGCTAGAGGACAAATAGAGCTCAATATTCTAGATACGATGAGAGACCCAATTAGGAATCCAATCTATGCAAATGATAGATCTGACTTAACCAAGAAGTGGATCAATATTCTGGGCACGATGAGATTCATAAATTAAAGACCAAGTTTGGGTGCACCATGATTAGAGAATCATTGGACAAGAGTTATCCACTCATTGGCTAACCCATCACCAATAACTGTTAGGTGAGGTGATGAGTCAGTTGGTGGGACTGCACCACCCATTAGAAATCTATAATTATGGAGATTTTTACATCTCTACAGAGGGAGTATAGGGATCCAAGAAAATAGTGAGAGCTAATTTATTTAAAAATTAAATTTCTAAATAAATTGGTCAAGTCTTAATTACAATATCTAACTACAAACTTTGACTCTCTACAGGAAAAGTAAAATATCTACATCCAACCCACTAGCACGTATCCTGAACACCCATAGACTGACCAAATTCAATTAGAAGGATTAGCTCTGGAACTTCAAAATTATTTTGGATTTTGAGAAGTTAACTCATGTATTAGATAAGGATCGCCCTACCTTACCGGCTCGTCCATCCGCTGAATAGAGAGCATCTCTTGATAAGTGGATGGACGAAAATAACAAGATCAGATACTACATGTTGGGCTTGATGTCTTTTGAGCTTCAGCGCCAACATGAAGATATCAACACTGCCAGCCAAATGTTGGCTCACCTGTAAGAGATGTTTGGTGAACAGAGTCGCGCACCAAATATTAGGTCACTAAATGACTATTCAAGGCTAAAATGCATGATGGACAGTTAGTCCAAGATCATTATCTGATGATGATCAAGGACTTGAAAGAGCTTGAGAAGCTCAGAATAAATTTGGACTTGGATCTGCAGAATGATATAATTCTGCAATCCTTGACTGATGCATATGGGCAATTCATCATGAACTATCATATGCATAAATATCAAAATACTCTGATCGAGCTTATGAATATGCTGGTTACTGCTAAGCTTTCAATGAAAGGTTCTAAAGGCATAGTATTTGCTATGGAATGGATTTCTTCCAAAAGAAAATCTTTTGGAAAGAAGAAGAAGTCTATGAAAAGGCAGAAGGTGTAAGGAGGAAAGAAAAAGAAGGTAGAACTGAAGAAGAAGGCCGCTGACAAAGAAAAGTATTTCCATTGCAACACTAATGGCCACTGGAAGTAGAACTGCCCTACATACCTAGCCACCCTGAAGAATAAGAAGAAGGTAGGTCCTTCTAGAGGTATGCTCATTATTGAATCTAACCTTATGGGTTTTTCGGCATCCAATTGGATGCTTGACTCTGATTCTAGTGCTCATTTATGCACTTCCATGAAGGATCTTGATGATAACAGGAGGTTGAGGGATGGTAATATGATCCTACGCATTGAAAATGGAGCAAGGGTTGCTGCTATGGCCGTGGGAACCTACCCTCTTCAACTACCATCGGGTTTAGATTTAGTACTTAAGGATTGTTATTATGTGTTTGCAGTAAGTAGGAATTTGATTTCTATTTTATTTTTAGCATTAGAAGGCTATGTAATTAGTTTTCTTAAGGACCATTGTAACATTCCTTATGAAAGAAATAAAATTGCAAGTGGTTTCCTTATTAACGGTCTTTATCAGTTACATATTGATGTATCTATTTTTAATATCGAGCAAAATATGAATGCCATAAAATCAAAATGACCTAGGGATAGTCCAAATGATAGGTATCTATGGCACCTTAGACTTGATCATATAGCAGAAGATAGGGTTAACAAATTGAAGAAAATCGGGCTATTGAGTCCATTAACTTTCGAGTCATATCTAATTTATGAATCATGTCTTCATGACAAAATGACTAAACTTTCTTTTGTGGGACATGGAGAAAGGGCTACGGATTTACTTATCCTAGTACATACTGATATGTGTGGCCCATTTGATGTGCCAATTAGAGGCAATTTTGTCTACTTCATAACCTTCACCGATTATTTATCTCAGTATGGGTATGTGTATCTTATGAGACACAAGTCTGAAGCCTTTGAAAAGTATAAAGAATTCAGACATGAAGTAGAAAAGCAAACTAAAAAATCCTTAAGGTTCTTTGATTAGATCACCGAGGTGAATACCTTAGTCGAAAATTCTTGGACTATCTCAAGCAGAATGGCATAGTCTCTCAATGGACTCCATCTAGAACACCTCAACTTAATGGAATTTCAGAATAGAGGAACCGGACCCTATTAGATATGGTCCGATCCATGATGAGCTTCACAGATCTCCCTTATTTTCTTTGGCGACATAGTTTGTTAACTACTATATATTTACTGAACAGGATTCCTTCTAAAATCATTCCTACCACACCGTATCAGATATGGCATGGTAAGAAATCAAGTCTAAGTCATCTCAAAATTTGGGGTTGTCCGGCTCATGTCAAAAGACAACAAGTGGACAAGTTAGACTATAGGTCCTTTAGAGCTCGATTCATAGGATATCCTAAAGAGTCATTAGGATATTATTTCTACATTTCAGAAGATCACAATGTGATTGTGAGTCGACATGCCATCTTTCTTGAAAAATAGTTTATTCAAGATGGTGGCATTGGAAAGCAGATCAAGCTAGAGGAGAAAGTCTCTCAAGAGCAAAGAGCTAAGGACCCTTTGGAACCAAATCAGGTTGAGCCAATACAATCACTACCTCCTCCACCTCGAAGATCGAAAAGGGTTTTCCATCCTCCTGAGAGGTACTTAGGTACTATTTTAGAGGAAGTAGAGAAAATGTTTCTCGTAGGTAATGGAGTTCATGTTGATGATCCCAAAACCTATAATGAGGTGATATCAAATATCGATTTCAAAAAATGGTTAGAGATAATGAAGTCAGAAATTGACTCGATGCACTCAAACCAAGTCTGGACCTTGGTAGATCCACCAGAAGGTATAATACCTATTGGGTGTAAATGGTTCTACAAGAGAAAGATTGGTGCAGATGAGAATGTAGAGACATTCAAAGCTAGATTAGTGGCAAAAGCTTATAGTCAGTGCGAAGGCATTGACTATCAGGATACCTTTTTGCCAGTAGCCATGCTTAAATCTATTTGCACATTGCTTGCTATTGCAGCCTATTTTAATTATGAAATATGGCAAATGGATATGAAAATGGCATTCTTAAATGGATATCTTGAGGAAGATATCTATATGAAACAGCCGCTGGATTTCATATCCAGTGATACTGATCATAAAGTATGCAAGCTGCAAAGGTCCATATATGGACTTAAGCAAACTTCTCAGAGTTGGAACACTCGTTTTAATGATGTGATCAAATTATTTAATTTCATCCAGAATTAGGTGGAACCATGTATTTTCAAAAAGATCAGTGGGAGTGCTATTGTCTTTCTCGTACTGTACGTAGATGATATCCTCCTTATTAGGATTAATATTCCCATGTTGACCATAGTTAAAATATGGTTATCTAATGAATTCTCCATGAAAGACCTAGGAGAAGCATCCTTCATTCTTGGAATCAAAGTCTATAGAGATAGACCGAATAGGATGCTAGGTCTTTCACAGAAGATGTACATAGAGGAAGTGCTAAAGAGGTTAGCATGAAAAACTCCAAGAGGAGAATGGTACCCTTCAGACATGGCATTCATCTCTCTAAGAAAATGTGTCCCAACACACCAGAGGAGATTGAACACATGAGCAAGATCCCTTATGCTTCTGCAATAGAAAGCCTCATGTATGCCATGTTATGTACACGACCTGATATAGCCCATTCTGTGAGTGTCACAAGCAGATATCAGTCAAATCTTAGAGAAGAACACTGGACTTCTGTGAAATGTATCCTTAAGTACTTAAGAAGAACTAGGGATATGTTCTTCGTTCTTGATAATGGAGAACTCAAAGTCCAAGGGTATATAGACTCGAATTTTATGTTTGATATAGATGATCGAAAGTCGACATCTAGGAATCTATTTGTGTGTAGTGGTGGTGCTATCCGTTGGAAGAGTTCCAAACAGATGGTAATAGCAGATTCAACCATGGAAGTTGAATACATTATTGCGTCAGAAGCTATGGAAGAGGTATTTTGGTACAAAAAGTTCACCATAGAGATTGGAGTGATGCCATCAGATGCCATTCCTCTGTACTACAATAATAATGGTGCCATAGCCCTCGCTAAGGAGTTGAGATCTCATCAGAAATCCAAACACATCGAGCGGCAATACCACCTCATCCACGATTACCTCGAGAAAGGATATGTCGAGGTCAAGAGAGTTGACTCCGCAGACAATGCGGCAGACCCATATACAAAGCCGTTGGGTCAGTAGAAGATCGAAACCCACCTTAAGAAGATGGGACTTAGATTTGTAGCCAATTGATTTTAGATCAAGTTGTAGTTTGTTAGATATGTGTGCCCTAGAAGCCAGAATTAGCTGACACTTGTTATACACTTCTAAGGGCAAAATTATAATTTTGACTATAAATAATAAATGGGTTATTTTTTATCATAATGCATATTTAGTGTCTGTGATACATCCCTTGAGTTAATGGCAATGATAGTTCTTATTTTTAAGAGTTGAAAATTTAAGACATGAATTTTCATTATTAACTCATAAAATGCTCCTGACCGTATGATCATCATGAGGATGGTGATTGATCTAGAAGGTTGGTGTACAATCACTTTTTTATAGTAGATGAGTCTTGAGTCTACGGTGTAGAGATACAAGAGCGAGAGTACAGGTACTCGTTAGAGAATGAGGGCACTGAGCGTGACCACCTCGAGCAGTCATTATAAAGTCTATCTTCTCATCGATGACTGGCTCAAAGCTGCAGATTTTGTGTCTTGATCTTTGACCTGAGGTGTATCAGCAGTTCACCTTGAGGGTGTTATAATTTGACTATACCATGACTCGATCTCCTAGCCATTCGGAATTCTAAGATGTATGTTGACTATAGCATGTTCATTGTAAGAATTAGATTGCACCAATTAAGAATCTATCTATCTCGGTAGATAAGGAGTAGCCCTATGATGATCATGAGAATTAAGTTCATAAGCCCATGGCCATGGCAGAGTGAAATAATAGAAAGAGTTTCTATTAAGATTTTTACATTAGACTTGAATTGAATGATTAATCATATGATAGATATTAGGGTTTGACAAGATAACCTTAACCCCAATCCAGTCGGAGCTCAAGATAGAAGAACTTAATCACACAGGTAACTATACTAAGAGGTTCATTTTTAGTTCTGATGGATTGCCACCATATGCTGCTAGGTGTCACTGATGGATTTTGAGAGTAATTAGAATGATTTAGATGACCAATCATACTAGTTATCTGAATCAAAAAAGTTCTGATCCATCGGAAGGTGTTTCAATAATGTCGATAATAGATCATGACATATCTCATTACCATGCAGAACTGAACCTAATTGGGTCACACTAATAAGGGTTTCAATCTAGATATCATTAATTGGACTAACCCAGTTCAGTTGATTTGAATTAGATTCAATTAGGTTTAAGGAAATCATGCTAGCACACGATTGAGCCTAATGTTCTCCTTTAATTATCATTAAAGTTTATCTCAACTGAGCCAAATGTGTTTGGACTCACTCAAGTACCTTTACTTGGTCTGACTGGAGCTTGTCTAGGTTAGAAAAGGGTTATCTTAATTTACAAGATAAATTTGAGACAATACCTGCCATTTTCCATCACTTGCTAAATCTTGTTTTGGACATTTTGTCAAACATTGACCTTTGACACTTAGACATCTGCCCATTTGTCAAGCCATCATAGGAGAGAGTTCTTGGACCAGTCCACCTACTAAAAAGTAGATGGATAAGGGGCGCATGCCTAGGGAGGCATGCACCCATGGATAAAGCATCTGGATTCCCATACAGATAGGACTTCAATTACTTTGGGGATTCTACTTGGATGGCGCCTAGAAGATCGCTTTGAGCTAGTCTTGGCACCATCTAAGGATGCTTTAGAGGGACTCTCATCTGATTGGATCAGATGATGTCATCCTACCAATTAGATTTAGATCAAATTGCATAAAAAGCCATGATTGGCCGAGATGATGTGGCACTGCATGGCACAATAGGGTCTATAAAAACCTTATATGCACCAAGATTAAAGATGCTTGACCCATTGCCCATGCCACAAGGCTACCCCTCTTCCTACTCCTTGCCACCTTCAGGTGTTCTCTCTTTTATTCACACTCAAGAATTTTTGGGCTTAAGTTTGGTGCAATCCAAACAAGAGAAAGGCGACAGGAAAAGGAAGAAGGCAGCACTGTTGCAAGAGATAACTCACATCTTTGAAAGGAGTTTTGAAGATCTTCAAAATCAGATCTAGATCTAATTTTTGGAGAAGTGATAAAGAAGGAGGAGATCTACAGATCCTACTTGAGTGGATACTGATAGAGGCCAGACACTTGCATGGCTAGATCTAAAACCTCAGGCAGACATCAGGATCATCATAAGGTAATCAGATTACCTAAAACAAGATAAAATTAAATTAGATTTAATTTATTTTTATTTTATTTTATTCTATTTTATTAGATTAATAATATTAAATCTAAAAAGTCTCAAATCTGATCTAGATTTAAGAGAAAAATTTTTGAAATATCTCTCTTGATATAATCAGATCTGAATGAACCTAATCCAAAAAATTGATGGAAAAATCCTGATTTCTTGGATCAGGTTTGTTCAGATCTGATCGGATCAAGAGAGATTTTCAAAAATTTCTCTCATATATCTAGATCAGATCTGAGATATTTCTAATCTAATTTTATAGATCTAATAAATAAAAATAAAAATAAATTAAATCTAATTTAATTTATACCTTGATGTTGGGTAATCTGATTACACTTTGATGATCCTATTGATTGCCTGAGATTCTGGATCTAGCCATGCAAGCGCCTGGCCTCTATCGGTATCCATTTGGGCTGGATCTAGATATCTTCTCCTTCCTTATCACCTCTCCAATAATCAAATTTAGATTTAATTTGGAGGATCTTCAAAACTTCTTTTTGAAGATCTGTTGTCGTCTCTACAGCAGTACTGCCCTCTTTCTTTCTCATCAGCTTTTTCTTGCCTAGATCACACCAAACTGGAGCCCAACTTGCCTTGGGTATGGAGAGGAGAGAGAAGACTAGAGGATGGTGTGGAGGAGGAAGAGGGGCAGCCTTGGGGCATGGCTAAGAGAGAACTCTTTTAAAGTTGGTCGCAGACATGGTTTATATAGACCCTACTGCGCCATGCAGTGCCACATCATCCCGACCAATCACGTTGCTTCGTGCAATTAGATCTAAGTGTATGAGTGTCTAACTACTCTCTAATAGGTGCATGACACATGGACGGATGTCTAAGTGTCAAAGGTCAACGTTTGACCAAAGTCAAAGGACAAGAATTAGCAGGTGACAAAAAATGGCAAGTGTTGTCTCAAATTTATCTCATAAATTAAGATTACCCTTTTCTGACCTGGACAAGCTCTAGTTAGACCAAGTAAAGGTACTTGAGTGAGCACAAACTTATTTGGCTCAGTTAAGATAATTTTTAATGATAATATAAGGAGAACATTAGGTTCAATCGTGTGCTAGCATGATTTTCTTGAACCTAATTGAATCTAATTCAAATCAATTGAACTGGATTAGTCCAATTGATAATATCCAGATCCAAACCCTTGTTTGTGTGATCTAGTTAGATTCTATTCTATATGGTATTGGGATATGTCGCGATCTCCATTATCGACATCATCGAAACTCTTTTCGATGGATCAGAACTCTTCTGATTCAGACAACTAGAATGATCGATCATCTAAATCATTCTAGTTGCTCCTAAAATCCATCAGTGATACCAAGCAGTATATGGTGGCAACCCATTAAAATTGAAAATGAACCTCTCGGTGCAGCTACTTGTGTGATTATGTTCTTCTATCTTGAGCCTCGATCAGATTAGGGTTGGGTGAACTCATCAAATCCTAATTTCTATTGTATGATTTAGTCATTTGATTCAAGTCCGATGTGAAAACCTTAATAGAAACTCTTTGTATTATTTCACTCTACCATGGCCATGGGCTTATGGACTTGATTCTCATGATCATCATAGGGCTGCTCCTCATCTACCGAGGTGGATAGATTCCCTCTTGGTGTAATCCAATTCCTACAATGAACATGCTATAGCCAACATATACCTCAGGATTCCGAATGGCTAGAAGATCGAGTCATAGTGTAGTCAAACTATAACACCCTCAAGGTGAACTGCCGAAGCACCTTAGGTCAAAGAACCAGACACACCACTGTAGCTTTGTGTCAGTCATCGACGAGAAGGTAGACTTTCTTATGACTGCTCGAGGTGGTCACACTCAGTGCCCTCATTCTCTAACAAGTACCTGTACTCTCGCTCTAGTGTCTTTACACCATAGACTCAAGACTCATCTACTACAAAGAAGTGATTGTACACCAACCTTTCAGATCAATCACCATCCTTATGATGATCCTACGGTCAGAAGCATTTTATAAGTTAATAATGAAAATTCTTGTCTTAAATTTTCAACTCTTGAAAATAAGAATTATCATTACCATTAACTCAAGGGATGTAACACAGATACTAAATACACATTTGTGACAGAAAATAACCTATTTTATTATTTATAGTCAAAATTATAATTTTGACCCTAAAAGTATTTTACAAGTGTCAGCCAATTTTGGCTTCTAGGGCACACATATCTAACAAACTCCCATTTGACCTAAAGTCAATTGGCTACAAATCTAAGTTCCATCTTCTCAAGGTGGGCTTCGATCTTCTACTGGCCCAACGGCTTTGTAAATGGGTCCGTTGCATTATCTGCGGAGTCGACTCTCTTGACCTTGATGTAACCCTTCTCGAGGTAATCGCGGATGAGGTGGTATCACCGCTCGATGTGCTTGAATTTCTGATGAGATCTTGGCTCCTTAGCAAGGGCTATGGTGCCATTGTTATCGTAGTATAGAGGAATGGTATTTGATGGCATCATTTCGATCTCTGTGGCAAACTTCTTGTACTAGAATGCCTTTTTTGCAGCTTCTGACGTAGCGATGTATTCTGCTTTCATGGTGGAATTTGCTATTACTGTCTGCTTGGAACTTTTTCAACTGACAACTCCACCATTGCACACAAATAGACTTCCAGATGTCGACTTTCGATCATCTACATCGGACATAAAATCCGAGTCTGTATACCCCTAGACTTGGAGTTCTCCATTACCAAAGATCAACAACATATCCTTAGTTCTTCTCAAGTACTTAAGGATGCATTCCATAGAAGTCCAGTATTCTTCACCTAGATTCGACGATATCTGCTCGTGACACTGACAGCATGGGCTATATCAGGTTGTGTACATAACATGGCATACATGAGGCTCCCTATTGCTGAAGCATAAGGGATCTTGCTCATGCGCTCTATTTTCTCAGATGTGCTAGGGTATAGCTTCTTGGAAAAATGAATGTCATGTCTGAAGGGTACCAAACCCCTTTTATAGTTTTCCATACTAAACCTCTTTAGCACTTCCTCTGTGTACATCTTTTGTGAAAGTCTTAGCATCCCATTCGATCTATCTCTATAGACCTTAATTCCCAAAATAAAGAATGTTTCTCCCAGATCTTTCATGGAGAATCCTTTAGATAACCACATTTTAACTATGGTCAACATGAGAATATCATTCTCAATAAGGAGGATGTCATCCATGTACAATATGAGAAAGACAACAGCACTCTCACTAACCTTTTTGAAGACACATGGCTCCACTTCATTCTTGATAAAATCAAATAATTTGATTATATCATTAAAACAACTATTCCAGCTCTGAGATGCTTGCTTAAGTCCATATATGGATCTTTGTAGCTTGCATACCTTATGATCAATATCACTGGATGTGAAACCTAGCAGCTGTTCCATATAGATATCTTCCTCAAGATATCTATTTAAGAATATCATTTTTACATCCATTTGACATATTTCATATTCAAAATAAGCTACAACAACAAGCAATGTGCGCATGAATTTTAGCATAGCTACTGACGAAAAGGTATCCTGATAGTCAATGCCTTCGTGTTGACTATAATCTTTTGCCACTAATCTAGCTTTGAATGTCTCCACATTCCGATCTGCACCAATCTTTCTCCTGTAGATCCATTTACATCCAATAGGTACTATACCTTTTGGTGGATCTACTAAGATCCAGACTTGGTTTGATTGCATCAAGTCAATTTCTGACTTCATTGCCTCTAACCATTTCTCGGAGTCGATATCCGATATTGCCTCGTTATAGGTTTTGTAATCATCACCATGAACCCCATTACCTATAAGAAACATTTCCTCTACTTCCGCTGAAATAGTACCTAAGTACATCTCAGAAGGATGGGAAACCCTTTTCGATCTGCGAGGTGGAGGAGGTAGTGATTGGATTGGCTTAACCTGATTTGGTTCCATTTGGTTCTTAGCTCGTTGCTCTTGTGAGACTTTCTCCTTGAGCTTGATCTGCTTTCCAATGCCGCTATCTTGAATAAACTATTTTTCAAGGAAGATGGCATGTCGACTCACAATCATATTGTAATCTTTTGGAATGTAGAAATAATATCCTAATGACTTTTTAGGATATCCTATAAATCGAGCTCTGAGGACCTAAAGTCTAACTTGTCCGCTTGTTACTTTTGACATGAGCCGGACAACCCTAAATTTTGAGATGACTCAGACTTGATTTATTACCATGCCATATCTCATACGGTGTGGTAGGAATGATTTTAGAAGGAACCCTATTCAGTAAGTATATTGCAGTTAACAAATAGTATCCCCAAAGAAAATTAGGAGGATTTGTGAAGCTCATCATGGATCGGACCATATCTAATAGTGTCCGATTCCTCCATTCTGAAACCCCATTGAGTTGAGATGTTTCAAGTGGAGTCCATTGAGAGACTATGCCATTTTTCTTGAGATAGTCCAAGAATTTCTGACTAAGGTATTCACCTTCTTAATCTGATCGAAGAATCTTGATGGATTTTCTAGTTTGCTTTTCTACTTCATGTCTGAATTCCTTGAACTTTTCAAAAGCTTCAGACTTGCGTCTCATAAGATACACATACCTATACCTAGATAAATCATCAGTAAAGGTTATGAAGTAGACAAAGTTACCTCTAGCCGGCACATCAAATGAACTGCACACATCAGTATGTACTAAGGCAAGAAGATCTGTGGCCCTTTCCCCATGTCCTATAAAAGGGAGCTTAGTCATTTTGCCATGAAGATAAGATTCACAAATTGGGTATGACTCGAAAGTCAATGGACTCAATAGCCCAATTTTCTCTAATTTGTTAACCCTATCTTCTACTATATGACCTAGTCTTACGTGCCATAGATACCTATCATTTGGACTATCCCTAGGTCATTTCATGGTATTCATATTTTGTTCGATATTAAAAATAGGTACATCAATATGTAACTAATAAAGACCGTTAATAAGAAAACCACTTGTAATTTTATTTCTTTCATAAAGAATGTTACAGTGGTCCTTAAGAAAACTAATTATATATCCTTCTAATGCAAGGCAAAAAATAGAAATCAAATTCCTGCTTGCTGCAGGCACATAATAACAATCTTTTAACACTAGTCTAAACTAGATGGTAGTTGAAGAGGGTATGTTCCCATAGCCACAGCAGTAACTCTTGCTCTATTTCCAATGTACAGGATCATCTCACCATCCCTCAACCTCCTACTATCCTCAAGACCCTGCATGAAAGTGCACAAATGAGCACTAGAACCAGAGTCCTGATCGTTCTCATCTAGTTCAACAGGATCCCCATCCCCGACCAGGAAACCATAGTATCTATCTGGTTGACGTGGTACTCTACTAAATCATCTTAATGGTGCATCTACAATTGATTCTGGGTCTGATCTAATCAAATCCAGCTCTGGTTCAATAACTTGTATTTGTTCTTCCACCTCCCGTACTTCATCAAGTTCGACCTTAGAGGCATTAGTTCCTTCACCAAGGAACTCCTTTTCTAAAAGGACTACCTTAAGGTTGATAAATATTTTTTGCTCATTAGTCAGGTAGAAGTAATACCCTTTGGTTTCTTTTCGGTCACCTATGAAACTACACTATCAGACCTAGGTCCAAGCTTGTCTATCATCAAACTTTTGACATAAGCAGGACACCCACAAATCCTAAGGTGTAAGAGCACTAGCTTATGCCTTGTCCATATCTTATATGGTATTTTATTAACAGATTTACTCAGAACCCTATTTGGAATGTAACAAGCTGACTTGAGCACATATCCCCATAAGGAGATCGGCAAACCAGCAAACCCCATCATGGGTCGAACCATGTCCAATAGGATCCGATTTCTCCTTTCAAACACACCATTATGTTATTGTGTTTCAAGAGGGGTCCATTGGAAGAGAATTCTATTCTTCCTAAGATTTGTCAGAAACTCACCCCCTCGGTCAGATCGAAGAGTTTTAATACTCTTCCCAATTTGCTTCTCTACCTCATTTTGGAATAGTTTGAACATGTCAAACGACTCCAAGTTATGCTTCATTAAATAGATGTACCCATACCTAGATAGGTCGTCTGTGAAGGTTATAAAGTAGAAGTACCCATCTCTGACACTTGAGCTCATGGATCTACATACATCTAAATATACAAGACTCAGGAGTTCAGTTGCTCATTCACCTTTTTTAGTAAAAGATGACTTGGTCATCTTACCAAGAAGATAGGACTCATACATCAGAAGTGATTCACAATCACTAATCTTAAGAATTTCTTTTTGAGCTAATCTGTTTATTCTATTCTTGTTAATATGACCCATTCTATGTGTCAAAAATAGACTTCGAACACATCACTAATTCTAGGGCATTAATTGGAGGATTGAACCACGTTAACAGGCATAGTTAATAAATAAATACCATTATTCAATTATCTAATAAAAATTATAACGCCATTTAAAATGATATTACAAATTTTTTTTTTATTGATATTTCATAACCATTCATGGCCATAAGGCCTATACAAATGACATTCAATAAGAAAGTTGGACAAAAATGACATTCGTTAAGAATAACTTTATTTGAATTGATTATAAGGTTCATGATTCCTAAAGCTAGAATTGAAACTTGTCTTCCATTTCTAACATTCAGAAATCTACCACCTTGATCAAATCTCCTATTGATCTAAAATTTTTGCATAGAATTACAAATATGATAAGGGATTCCAGTATCTAATACCCAGGCAGTAGAATCAAATAAGAAAAAATTGCAAGGTGTTATCATATAATTACCTTGCCCAACAACCACTTGCTTCTTCTTCGGCATGTTCGAATCCAGGAAGGCAATGTACAGAGGATAATTCCTCTTCCAGTGCCCCTGCTTCTTCCAGAAGAAGCATTCCACCTGGCTCTGGTTGGACTTGCACTTCTTGGTCCGACCCTATGCAGTCATCTTGGCATTTGGCAGCACCTTCTTATTCTTCTTTTTCTTGTTCTTCTTTCCTTTCTTAAAGGGTCCACGATCAGAAGAAGACCCTCCTACTACATTCACCATCTCCTTGTGGAGTTGGTGATCCTTCTCAAAGTTCTGCAGTAACTCCAACAAGCTATGGTAGTTGACTGCAGGCTTTGTCATTCTGAAATGAGTCAGAAAAGGGAGAAAGAACTTGGATAAGAAACTAAGGATCACATCCTCACCGAGTTACTCGTATAGAAAAAAGCACAACTTGCTAAGGTGCTCAATTATCTCGATCATGTACAACATATAATAGGTGACTGAGGCCCCATCCCTCATCCGAGCAATAAAAATAGCACAACTTATTTTGTGCCTTTCAATGTCGTCAGGCATGCCAAAGGAGTCATTCAACATTTGAAGCATCTCTTGTGGCTGGGCATTTTTGAACCTACGATTGAATTCTTCGTTCATTACCACCAGCATTATACACCGAAAGGTGGTGCGGTCATTGAGCTACTTCTGATAAGTATCTCGTACCATTCTTCTAGTATTCGGAGTTGGCTCCTCAGGTGCTGGATCCGTTACGACATAAAGGATCCGCTCATGCTCCAGGATGATTTTCAACTTACGATACCAGCTATCATAGTTGGATCCTATTAATTTATCATTGTCTAACAATGATCAAAGCAATAGCTTAGTAGCCATTTCTACACAAAAAAGAAAACCAAACCTAATTAGTATATGAATCAATTATTCTAAAAACTTGGACTTTAGTCTAAAGGTTCTCCTACTATTTTATATTAATTGGTAGTCTCTACCTTCAATTCGAGGAATTAATTTAATTTCTTAGTGGGTACTAGAATCCACATAGACTACAGATGAGCCCAACTTTGGTTGGTCAACCCATGTGCACCTATAGATAGGTTCAAAATCAATTATTTCTTTAAATAATTTCTAGTAATATTAATTTTACCTAGGAGACTTAATCAGTAGGCTTTGGCCTCCACTAAAAAGGTTCAGTTAGGTCCAACCATTAACATGACTATATTTGGTCTTATCTAACCAATAAATGATCAGGCCCGACATTGGTTGGCCAACCTAACCACCATCAGAAAGACTTAACCAAATCATCATTTTATGAACGATAATTTTATTAATCAATAAGCACTAGGCCTTTGGGCCTCCAGTGATTATTAAATTAATGAACCCATTATCACTCAACTTAATGGGAGGCTATGATATAGTTATCTATATAACTATTTTATTTTTAAGAATCTAATAATTTTAAAGAATTTAGTTATCTTATTTAAGAAAAGCAAGCCAATTTCGATCCTTCCACTGACTTAACCAAGTTAGATCAAAAAGGATCTAATCTAAGCTGGCATTAAGAGCACCTAAATCAGTCAAACTGATTTACCTAATTGACATGGGTAAGCCTAAATCACCAAGTGATCCAATCAAAATCTAACTTACCAGGATGGCAAGGTAAGTGAGATCAGTGGAAGGGATATGCCATTAACTCATCAAGGACCAAATCAGTGTGAGTAGCTCCCAATTAAAAACCACTGGTCTAGTCTACCAGACTTACCTTAGGCACCATCCGATTCATTAATTTTAATTTATTCAATCTAGTAATTATGGGTTCGATCGTGTAGTCATGAATCAGGTCCATTTGATCCTCGTTAAAGGCATGGACTTGATCCACTACAACTATTGTAATTGAGTCTATAGGATCCTTAACCTTATCTGAATTAACATTTAATTAGATTTGATCAACTACTCTAAATTAGTCCATTCTTTAACTAACCTTAGATCTAACCCAATTTATGGACCTAATTCATCTAACCCAATAACCCATAAGTTTATGATTAATGATTTAGGGTCATAATTCATAATTCTAGACACTAAATTATTTTACTTAATTTTAATTAAGTTTATGTGCTGAGCGTTAGGATTTGGCATTTCGAAAGTAATTTTTAAAATTTTGAAAGATTCTTTATAACTTAGTATTATTCACCAATTGAGTCGACTCACTTTAAAATTGAATCGGCTCAATTCATAAACAACACTAGTTATAGGGTTTAATATGAAACTATGTACACCATATAATACTAAATCATGAATCAAACTTTAGATCCTATCTAAACATGCATTCATGATAAAAAAATTAGATTAAAGCTTAATTTAATCAGATCATAAAAATATTAGATCAGATCTAAGATTTTATGATTAACTATTTAGATCAGCAACGTACCAGGATAACCTTTTCACTGTAGGGGTTAAACCCTACAGCAGGATAACCTTCAGTCCGTGCAATCTTGATTTTATTTTTTAGATCTAATTAATCAAATTATTAGATTAATATTTAGATTAAATCTAAATAAGCAATCTAAACATGCAAGCATTTTATGTTTAGTGAACCATCGCTCTGATACCATTTGAAGGGAACAGTGCAGGGTTTATAGTGCTACTTTCGAAATTTTTTTTAAAAATAGTAAAAATTATAGCAAAATTAATTAATCTAATTAATTACTATTCAAATTAGATTAATAAAACCTACATAAAAGGATCTAAACATAATATGCATGCATTTATATGGATCTGAAAAGAAAAACGATGCAGTAAATAATTTACTAAATCTACGTGTTCAGAACACAATACCTTGCATGGATAGTCGATCACCATGATCTAATCATCATCTAGAAGATTTGCTGGTCACGATGCAGTCACACAAATATCTAACCTTCACGGATCATCCACACAAGGCTCCTGGTCCTGATCAACTCCTTCCGAGTGCTAGCTCGATGAAGAATGCTCCTAATGGCTAGATCTGATCAAATAGTTTTGATTTCCCTCCACTGTAACTTTGGATGCTCCAGATCAGCAGCAAGGGTAGATGAGAGGATGCAAAAGCACTCTACAAAATCTTGTAAAGATCTGATGCTCAGATCTTACAAAATCAAAATAGGAACCCTAGATCATGAACTAGGGCTGCGCATCACCCAAACCCTAGTGCCAAGTTTTTTCCCTCATTTTTTCTTCTCAAATTTTTTACTTATTTTTTTAAGGACATGGAAGGGCTCATGTACTAGAGGAGAGGAGTCTTAGAAAAACTTCTACCTAGAAAAAATTCCAGAAATTTTATAGAGGGTGCACAAGAGAAGGTGGAAAGGAGAAAAGATAAGATAAGGGAGTTGTTTCATTCAAATCAAACTCTATTTGAATTTGAATGGAAACTAATCATACCTTATCTTTCTAGGACATGGAAAGGAGGGACGTGAGCCCTATTTGTGTTGGAAAACATTCATGAGAAACCTTTTCTCATGGAGAATAGAATGGTGCAAACAAGGGTGATGTGGCACAAGTCAAGACTAGTTCAAACCAATCTTAAAACCTCTCATCCAATTGAACCAACCCAATCAAAATTGGTTAGGCCCAACTAGACTAAATTAAATCCAACTAATTTAGGCTCAATTAGATTTAGTTAAATTCTAATCAAATTAAAAATTAATTAAGCCCAACTCCTGATCAAATTAGGGATCATACTTCCTCGGCGATAAGATCATCTCATAACCTATTCAGGTTAAACCCAACTAAGTCTAATTTAATTGGACATGATCCAAAAATAATTACTCAATCAAATTAAGTTAATTAGTGATCAAATCACTAATAAAACCTCTCATAAATCTAGAGTCCAAATCAAGTGGGTGTCCGGATAATAGAGTCCCATCAAAATGAAACTCTTGATGGAAGAGTCCCAAACCAGTGGGACTCTTGATCCCGGTGTCCGAAATAAGTGAAACTCATGATTGTAGAGTCATAACCCTCAATCATAGAGTCCTAGATAAGTATAATTTAGAGTTTTAGAGTAGTAGGACTCTTGATCGAAGAGTTCCAGTTTAGTGGGACTCTTGACCACAAACACCTAGACATTAAGACTTAGTGTCCTAACCTAATAGGACTCCCAGTCGAAGAGTCCCAGTCTAGTGGGACTCTTGATCATAGAGTTTTATCGAGTGGGACTTTTCACTAGCCATCAAATCAGGTAGGAATTTCTAATGTGTGTAACTCTATAGGTCCAAACCTAAGTCAGTAGCATAGAAATCAATTTTTGTACTAATCAAAGTGACCATCTAGCAATGGTACCCAACATCCAGATAGGTCGAATAGTTACAATCGCAACATTCAAAATCTATGCGAATATGGTTACTGTATAATTCATTCCTTTAACCTCTATGCATAGGATGACTTTAGGGTTTGACTGTCAATCCTAAAAGATACATCCAAATCGTATATCAAAGCAATTAGTCTAGTGACCCCTCATAAGGACTATGCTGGCCAATGCTTTACTAAATTGAAACACTATTGAACACAACTCCTAAAACTAAAAGTGGTCAATCCCATTTTGATACACGCACTGACTGCTCAAGTACTTAACTATGCCTAGAAACCTTCCATCATTGAATTAGTAATTCAGGTAGTCTGGCACCAAAGCATAGTGAGTTGCTTGGAAGTCACCATGGTGATCTCGAGTCAGAGGGACAGTTATACCCATATTCCATCAGAGCAAATCTTGATAGTAGAAAAGCTCTGAAGTTGATCACGTTTAGTGTAGATATACCCATATATCTTACTTATATGGCATACCAGTATCTCAACACTCCTTGGTTACGAGAATAACCAACCTATATGGCACACAATGATCTATACTCGATAAACATTATCGTCCTAAGTAACAACATATCATTTAGTCATGAACAATTTTAAGGACTAAACAATAAATCCTCCTTTGTCAAATTCTAGATAGTTCTAAGAATTTCATGACAACACAGGAGTTCATTAGAAGACAACAGAATTTATGATGAGAAATGCTAAAATAACTTTTATTAATTAATAATTTATATACAAATACAATAAGTAGCACAACCATCAATAGGCTGATGATTGACTTTGGGAGATATTCCAAACAACACATCCACCCTATCCATATGGGGCACATGATAAAAGGGG
Organism: Cocos nucifera; assembly: GCA_006176705.1. Classification (NCBI taxonomy): domain Eukaryota; kingdom Viridiplantae; phylum Streptophyta; class Magnoliopsida; order Arecales; family Arecaceae; genus Cocos; species Cocos nucifera. The sequence continues at coordinate 63,939 of QRFJ01001092.1, read as the reverse complement.
GAGTGTGCACCTTATTCCTCATGTAAACATCTATGGGTGCGCATCCCTTGAAAATCTTCAGGGGGCACACGCCCCTTATCCTTTAATTCCTGCATTCAGGTCAACATTTGACTTTAATCCTATTCCCATCTTATGGGATTAAGCTAAAATCTTTTCAAGTCCCATCTAATGGATTTATATCAAGTCCTAATCAAGTTAGAACAAGTCTTGATCAGACTGGGACTCAGTCCAATTAGATCAAGAAAAATTCATCTAGAATTTTTGGGAGAGGCTTGCCCAAATTTCATCTCATGATTTTAGGACAAGCCCTAATCTGGCAAAGACAATCCTTGCTTGGTTTCCATCTTATGAAATTTAGGACAAGTCTTGATCAGGCCAAGATAAGATCCAATCAGATCAAGACAAATCTTTATAGAGTTTCTGGATAAGCCTTATCCAAATAGTTCTAGAAATTAGCAGGTCTTATCCTATTTGCATCCGATGGATTAGGACAAGCTTAGATAAGGTTGGGACAAGACTTTTCTGACCTAGACAAGTTCTAGTTAGATCAAGAATAGAGCCATACAAGGCTCTCGGATAAGCCAAATCCAGTTTGGCTCAGTCGAGATGAACTAGAAAGATGATAGAAAGAGAATATTATGTTCAATCATGTGCTAGCATGATTTTCTTCAACCTAATTGTATCTAATCCAAATCAATCAAACTGGGTTAGCTCAATTCATGACATCCAGACCCAAATCCTTATTTGTGTGATCCAGTTAGGTTCAGTTCTGTATGGTAATGGGACATATCATGATCTCCATCAATGATATTATTGAAATACCTTTCGATGGACCTAAACTCTTTTGATTCATCCAATTAGAATCATCGATCATCAAGATAATTCTAATTTACCCCAAAATCCATCAATGACACCTAGCAGTATATGGTGGCAATCCATTAAAACCAAATAGCAAACCTTTTGGTGTAGCTACCTATGTGATTGGGTTCTTCTATCATGAGCCCCAACGGGATTAGAGTTAAGGTGAACTCGTCAAACCCAACACCCATCATATGAATGAATCATTTGATTCAAGTCCGATGTAAAATACTAATAGAAACTTCTTTCTATTATTTCATACTACCATGGCCATGGGTTTTGAGACTCGATCTTATATTCATTATAGGACTACTCCTCTATCGAGGTTGATAGATCCTGTTTTGGTGCGATCCAATTTCTACAATGAAGATACTATAGCCAACATACATCTCAGAATTCCAAATAGCTAGGAGATCAAGTTATGATGTAGTCAAACTATAACACCCTCAAGGTGAACTATCGATGCACCTCAGATCAAAAAACTAGACATACGCTGCAGCATCGAGCTAGTCATTGACGAGAAGGTAGGCTCCCTTATAACTGCTCGAGGTGGTCACGCTCAGTGCCCTCATTCTCTAACAAGTACCTATGCTCTTGCTCCATTGTCTCCACACCGTATACTCAAGACTCATCTATCCTAAGAAAGTGATCATACACCGATCTTCCTGATCGATTACCATCCTTGCGATGATCCTACGATCGGAAGAAGTTTATGAGTTAATTATGATAACACATGCCTTAAATTCTCAACTCTTGAGAATATGTGTTATCATGCCTATTAACTCAATGGATGTATCATAGATACTTTAATATATAATGTGATAGAATAAATAATCCTTTAACTAATTTTAAGTCAAAATTATGAAAATGCCCCAAGAAAGTATTTAGCAAGTGTCGGCCAATCTAACTTCTAAGGCACACATCTAATAAACTCCCACTTGACCTAAAGCCAATTGGCTACAAATCTAAGTCCCATTTTCTAAAGATGGGCTTGGATCTTCTACTAGCCTAAAGGCTTTATCAGTGGATCAGTCACATTATTTGCGGTGTTGACTCTCTTGACCTCGACGTATCCTTCTCGAGGTAATCACGGATTAGGTGGAACCATCTTCTTGGAACTCTTCCAACTTACAATACCACCAGTGCATAGGAAGAAACTTTTAGATGTCGACTTTTGATCATCTTTATTAGACATAAAGTTTGAGTCTGCATAGTCCTGGATCAAGAGTTCACCATGCTGAATCTCTTCAGTAGCTCCTCTACGTGAATGATCCAGCATCCTCTTTAATCTATCCCTATAGACCAAAAATGAAGGATGCCTTACCTAGGTCTTTCAGAGAAAATTTCTTAGATAACCATACTTTGACCTATGTCAGCATGAAAATCTCATTTCCAATCAGGAGGATGTCATCCACATACAATATGAGAAAGAAAACAATGCTCCCACTGACCTTTTGAACATACTTGATTTCTCCTCGTTCTTGATTAAACCAAATGATTTGATTACATCAAGCATTCCAACTCCGAGATGTTTGCTTGAGTCCATAGATGGACCTTTGCAGCTTGTAGACCTTTGTGATCACCATCACTAGATGTGAAAATAAATGACTGTTCCATATAAATATCTTCCCCAAGATATCCAATTATGAACTCCGTTATCACATCCATCTTCCATATTTTGTAATTGGCAAGCAATGTGCAGATGGATAGCCACTGATGAGAAGGTAACCTGATACCCTTTCGCCACTAGCCTAGCCTTGAATGTCTCTACATTCCCATTTGCACATATCTTTCTCTTGAAGATCCATTTATGTCCAATAGGTACTATACCTTTAGGTGGATCTAGCAAGATCCAAATTTAGTTCGAGTGCATCAAGTTATTCTTTGACTTCATTGCCTCTTACCAATTCTCGGAGTTGATATCTGATATCGCCACGTCATAGGTTCTGGGATCATCACCATGAACCCATTTTTCATGATGAACATTTCCTTTACATCCTCTAAAATAGTACCTAAGTACCTTCAGGAGGATGAAAAATTCTATTTATCCTATGAGGTGGAGGAAATAGTGAATTATGGATCGGCTTAGACTAACTAGGCTCCTGAGGTTCCTTGGCTCATTGCTCTTAGGAGACTTTCTCCTTGACCCTAATCTATATTTCGATGCCATCATCATGAATAAACTATTTTCAAAAAATGGTGTGTCAATCCATAACCATATTATCATTTTTTGGATGATAGAAGTAATACCCTAATAACTCTTAAGGATATCAAATAAACCATGCTCTAAGAGACCTAGACTCTAACTTATCCACCATCGGACAACCCCAATTCTGAGATGACTCAGACTTGGCTTCTTACCATGCCATATCTCATACGGTGTGGTAGAAACAATTTTAGATTGAACCCTATTAAACTATTTTCCTAAAGAAACTTAAAAAGATTTGCACCATGGATAGACCATATCTAATAGGATCCGTTTTCTCCATTTTGAAATCCTATTAAGTTGAGACATTCCAACCAAAGTCCATTATGAGACTATACCATTATCCTTGAGATAATCCAAAAATTTTTGACTAAGATATTCACCTCCTCGATCTTATCGAAGAATCTTAATGGGCTTTTTGGTTTGCTTTTCTACTTCATATCTAAATTTTTTAAATTTTTTAGTGGCTTCAGACATATGTCATATCAAATATGTGAGCTCAGAAGTGACACTCTTAAGTCTTGAGAACAAGAGAAGACTGGTCATGGGACAACGGAAGCGAGTCGAAAGAGAAATCAACTCTTTTAGTAAAGTTAAGAAACTGGGTCAGCTCACCCTGAGATTGGGTCGGCTAAGTTAGAAATTGGATCGGCTCAGTCCAGGACTAGGTCGGCTAGGTTTCAGAGAAAAATTTAGATAGAAAGCAATATTTTTGGACTGTTGGCACAGTACACAACTAGGTCGGCTCAGTCTCAAACTGAGTCAACCTAGTCACAGATTAGCCGGCTCAGTCTGAAATTAGGTCAGCTCAGTTTTCGTGGGTTATTATTTTGTGTACGTGGGTTGTTTGGATTTAAAAATTTTTTTTATGAGCTTAGGCTTGATCCTTTGTAAAGTATATATACTAGAAACAGGTCAAGATTGCAATGAGGCTGAGATATACTTAATAAAAGCTCTTTTCTTCCAAAAATTTCTTATTCTCTTCTTCTCTATTCCTTGAATTGTTTGGTCATGCTTTCACAGTAATCTCTGAGAGGTTCTTTTTTATTTCTTGGCCGATCACCGGCGGCCATGCCAATTCATGTAGGAAGAGTGCGCATTTCCAATAATTGGTATTAGAGTGGTGTTGCATGGAAGGAAGAAAGACACCTAAGATTTACTACATCCAGAATTTATTGTACCAGGTTTTATCCTAAAACTTTTAGTTTGCTTCGTGGCTGTCTCTAGATTGAGATGGAATTATTTACATGGAAGAACGATGATACAAAAGTTTTGAAAGAGGATCTAGGGCTAGTTAGATCTTCTTTAGAGGATAGTTTTGCTGGTGTGTATGATCGTGAAGGGTGTTAGGGATTTGTTCTTGACTTGTTTGAAGTCATGGGATTGAGTGGATTCAAGGTGAATTTTGAGAGGTTTGATGGCAAGAAAAACTTTATCCTATGGCAGCAAAGAGTAAAGGACTTGTTGGTTCAGTAGAGGATCCATAAAGTCTTAACGAAAGAAAGGTCGGAAAAGAACAGTGCTGAGGGTTGAGAAGAGTTAGAGGAAATTGCTTTTAGCACAATCCAAATGTGCTTGGCTGATCAAGTTTTGCCCGAGGTTTGCAAAGAGACTATGGCAAAGAGGCTCTAGGAGAGACTGGAGAACATATACATGGGGAAGTACATGACCAGTAAGCTATGGTTGAAGAAATAGCTACATAGACTAAGGATGCCTAAAGGTGGAGATCTTATTGCACATATCCAAAGGTTCAATCAGGTGTGCTCTGAGGTGATGAGTTTGGATGTGAAGATCGACGAGGAGGATCGGGCATTGCTGCTATTATATTCTCTCCCAGGATCGTATGATGGTCTCATAACAACTTTAGTTTATGAAAATGAGATTCTAAACTATGAAGAGGTTGTTGGTGTGCTTAGATCAAATGAGCAAAGGAAAAAAATCTGCAAGGATGACCCTAAGTCTGAGATCTTCGCTGTAAATGAAAGGCAGAAAAGATCAAAGAAGAAGGCAAGAGGAAAATCCAGGGGCATGTCAAAGTCTCACGATCAGAGAAAGATGACATTGAAATATTATAAATGTCATCAGCCTGGACACCTAAGGAGAGATTGTCCTCTTTTGAGATCAAAAAAAGGAAAGGCCAGCAAAAAAGATGATATAGCTTCTGCGAGCAGTGGAGAAGACCTACTAGTTGTATTAGATGGATCCATAGAGTGCGATACTATGTGGATATTGGATTTAGCATGCTCGCACCACTATACTTCTCGTCAGAAGTGGTTTGCTACCTACCAAAAGGTTGATGGTGGAAATGTTAGTCTTGGAGATGATCACCCATGCAAAGTAGCTGGAGTTGGCTCTATCAAGGTGAGAATGTACGATGGGATCATTCATACATTATCAAATGTCAGGCATGTACCAAAGTTGAAAAAAAAATTGATTTTTTTGCGCTACTTGGATGAGTAGGGTTATGCTTTTAGTAGCCAAGCTAGGAGTGGATGTCTGAAAATTTCTAAGGAAGCTCTGGTGGTGATGAGAGGTAGAAGACTGAGCAATAATCTTTACAGAATGGAAGGCTTAGTGGTGAATGATAGTGCAGAGGTGCTAGCAGCGGCACAGGAGGAGCAAATTTTATATCAGTTGTGGCACTATCGGATTAATCATATGAGTGACCGTGGGCTCATAGAACTAAGCAAAAGAGGTATGATCCTAGCCCTGAAGAAAGAGGGCACAGATTTGTGTGAGCCATGCATCTTTGGCAAACAACATAGGATGAAGTTTGCAAGAAGTATGAAGCGCAGTGAGGGAGTGCTGGATTTAGTACAATCAAATGGAGACCAACTCCTATATTAGCTAGAGGTGGGGCTAAATACTTTGTTACTTTCATTGATGATTTCTTAAGGAAGGTGTGGGTTTATCTGATAAAAAAAGATCAGAGGTATTTGCCCAGTTCATAGCCTGGAGAGCGGAGGTAGAGAAGGAGTCAGGAAGACAGATGAAGTATCTAAGGTCGGACAATGGAGGTGAGTATACAAGCCTGAAGTTCAGAAGGTACTATGAGAAAAATGGCATCAAATGCCATTACACGATGAAGATGACTCCCTGGTAGAATGGTGTCGTAGAAAGGATGAATCGGACATTGATCGAGAAGACACCAAATTTGAGGCTGCAGACATCACTCCCAAAGTTCTTTTGGGATGATGCTCTAACTTTTTCTTATTTTCTTGTGAACAGGTCCCCTCATCATAAGCTGAATGGAGGCATTTCAGAGAAGGCCTGAAGTGGAAAGAAGGTGGAGCTTGGCCGCCTGAAAGTCTTCAGTTGCACAGCCTATTCACAAGTGGAGGCAATCGAAAGGAGCAAATTAGATCCAAAATCTCAAAAGATGATATTCATAGAGTATCAACAAGGAGTCAAGGAGTACCTACTATGGGACTCTCAGGATGATAAGTGTGAATAATAGATAGTGAAGTATATTACAAATCATAGTTTTTTGTGTATAGTTATTCAGATGTTGTGAGTATCGGTGATTGATATTTTCTATTATTAATGGTGTCGTTCAAATATGTTAAAATTATTCTTTCATGAATAAATTCCTTTTTCGGAAGAGCCATAGTTGGCAATACTTAAAAGAGCAATTCACACATATTTAGATGAGCTTGGGTAGAAGAAAGTATTATTGAATAGATAAAAATGATGAAAACTGGATATGAACAATTGTATGTTTAAAAAATGTTTTAGTTGTATTGGGGTTCATAGAATATCTCAAGTTCGAGTTTTAAGGTCAAGAAATTTATCTAGGTATGAAGAAATATATGAATAGTTGATGTTTAGTTTTTCAGAGAACATGGTTCGAATTTTTTTTCGAGAAGCTCCGTTCCACATTGGTAATTCTTTTGGGGCAGTTTATTTGGGATTATGAAAATACGTTTTTCTGCTAGTTTTGTGACGTTTCAGGCGTTCGGTGTAGAGGTCGATCTGAGGATTGACTCAGGTATATAGGAATTCGTTGATTTGCTTCAGTGTATAGATTTGGAGGAATTTTAGTGTTTCCTTGCTCTGTGGTGAGAGTTGTTCAATTGATTGGGTTTCTCTGCAGGATCTTTTCTCTTTTGAGAGCCTTTGCTTTCTGTTATTTTCGGAGTGTTTTCTTTGATGAGAATGTGCGGTGCAGATTGAAAAATCAAGAGTCTTGAGAATCTTGGCGAGTGTAGGTCGATTGGAGTGAATTATACATTGAGATGGGTTGTTGGTTCTTTCTGTATTCTTGTTGGCATGTGGACAGTGCAGTTTTCAATTTTGAGTTAATGTTTTTTTTTCAGAGTGGACATGTTTTTTTCTTTTTTGGGTATTGGTTGTTTCCTGGCCATATGTGTGCTATTAATACTATTTTAGCTTTTCCAAGCGGATTAGAAACTTCTTTATTACTGCGCACCTTGTCATAGTAAGTGTTATTTTCTTAAAGAGTGAGTAAATTCAGTTTGGATGAAAGGGGAAGAGAGAGTGATTAAGAGACTTTGGAGCCAGTTTGTAGGGATATTCTTGTGCCATAGTAGTTTGTGAGAGTAAACATTGGAATTTATCCAATTGAGATTTTAGAAATAAAGTGTATGGAGTTGTTTTCTTTTTGTCATTCTTAGTTGACTGTTCATAGTGTTCTGAGGCGCGTTTTTTAAAGGCTATAGTTTTCTTCTCCAACTTTTGTTACTGGTCATTTTACATACCTTTGCTCTAATTGCATCATAATTTTTGAATGGTATTGGAAAGCGGTCTTTTGTTAAGTTTGTTGGTGGTCAGGGTCAAAATGAAGTACAATTATCGGTGCTTGTTACTTTTATTGAATTTTAAGAAGGGAGCTTATACTGGGTGTGTTCGTGAGTTATTTTGTTTTTTATACTATGCTTGAACTTTAAACTTTATTTTTTGATTTCTTTACATGTTTCTTTGGGGGAAAGAAACTTTATGGTTTAGGCCAGTCCAGCAAATTGGATTATTGTATGTTTTAAGTTGTGATCCCAAAAAATCAACTGGATTGTTGGTGAATCGGCGAAAAAAAACTAACAAAATGTTAGATTTTGGTTGTGCTTCTGGATGAAAAGTTCCAAACATGTTAGTTAGTATTTGTGAGCTAAAGATAAGAGGTAAACAAACTTAATCAGGGTAGATTATACTGTATATGGAATTCCCAGGAATGTAGCAGTGGAGGAACGTTATAGATGTAGGGTAGCAGGGTGTGTAGTTGTTCCGAATCACTTATAAATGTCTTTAATGTGGTTGGTGTTTGTTGTGCTTTTTCTTCTAATCCTGTGGGCTTCGCATCTAATTAACTTTGTGTTTTTTGTGGTTGTTGGATTTTTGCCATGCTTATATATTCTTTTACTTTGACTTTCATAGTTTGATTAGGTTCTATTATTTTCTTTAATTTGCTGTCTTTGTTGTGTAGCTTGCTATTGTAGGATGTTAGGGCGGATGTTGGGCGTGCATCTCACTTTTTTCTTGGGTACTTGAGATTAAAAAGTCGAATTTTTGTGTTATACTTGATGAGATTGTTGCTTGTTTATGAATTAATTTAGCCCAAGCTTTTATAAGAACTTGGCCAGATTGTCTATCATTTAGTTTCCTTGTTCTGGGTTGCTACCTCTGGACAACAATTGTAATCAAAGCAGATGCTCTGTTATTGATTATTGACGGCTAAACTGTCTAAGAGCTAAAGATTATGGCAACCCAAATGGAGTCTTGGGTTTAGTTGAACGATATTCTATAGGATAGACTGCTTTTTCACTTTTAATGGCTCACGAATATGGTTTATTGAAAAGCACACATGCCATGCTTTTTCATACAAGACAATGATTATAACCTATGAAAGATTATAATCTATTTGATGGCTTACACATCCTTCAAAGCATTGAAATGAGCTATGAATAAAAAAATGGGGTCCATTAATGCTAAGGCCCATGAATATACTTTTATGGCTCCTTAGAGGTTTTAATGTATTTATTGCTATAATTTCTTCTTGTATTTTCAACAAAACAATGTATGGGAGAATTATTGTAAAAGTAATTATGTGGGAGCAAATCAAATAGAAGAAATCAAGCTGTCAATGAAGAAAAGAAGCTCACCCCACCTTGCCTTATGTTCCTCATGAGGATGAAAAGAGAAAATGAAGAAGAAACTAAAAGAAGAAGATGCATCATCTAGAGGGGGAGCAAAGTTCAAAGAAAGAAAAGAATGAGAAAAGGAAGAAAGCTCATCATAAATCCTTGCTTGATGGCCAAAATGATGAGGTAAACTTGATATTCTCTTCTGAATTTATATTTGAATGAGCTTCAAGAGAGCCTTTACTGAACTTTATGAATGAATTTAAAAAGTTAAGGCAGAAGAGTAAGGTGCTTAAAAGAATAATTTCTAAATTTAATGGAAGAAAAATTCTTTAGCTAAGAAAAAAATCATCTGAATAAATTGAAATTCTTTAGATAAAGAATTCTTAAGCTTAAAAAGAAATGATATTCTAGAAATCATTCCTAAAGAAAAATAAAAATCTTTCAATTGAAAAGAAAGAGTCTTGGATGAAAATAGAAATTAAGAGTAAGTTGAGGGCTGGTTGTTTTGAAAACCTATAGCTAAAAAGTTTCAATTAAGCTTGAAAGATCTTCAATCTGGCAAAATCCAATGTGGCTTAATTTCTCAATAAATAGAAATCGATTTTAATACTTCAAGAAAATAGCAAACTACAAAATGTATTTTTACAAGAGCTTCCATCAAAGATCATTCCTTTAAATGCTTTAAATGTAATTCAAATTGGCCACTAAGTTTTGGATATACAACTTTAAAAAGAATTGATCAAACTAGATAAGACAAATTTGGGTTGTAAAAGGAACCTTAAATACTAACTCCTATGGTCCTTTTTTTTAATCTATACCTTTTTTTTCATCATACCATCAATGATTGTTAAAATCTTTTTGATTTAAATGAATCCTTTAATTAATATGCTTGCTTATAAAATTCCTTGCTTGAAATACTTCTTATGTTCACTGGATTGATTTTGATGCTTGCAATGAATTCGTAACATGTTATTGAATGTTTTGATTTTAAAGAATAATATGCTCTCCTATATATATCATGCTATGGATGAAATGATTTATTTTAAAATTCAGCATAATATTTTAAGTCTTTTCATATAAATTTTATAATTAATGAATTTAAATTAAAAGATGCTTATTGAATATGAATGTTTAAATTGCTAAACCAATAAGAAAAATAAATTTTTGACATTTCTCCATAAAATTCTTAGATATTGAGATTCTCCTAAAAAGTGTGTGACTTAAGTACTTGAAAATAAGACATTCAATTTATACAAGATCAAGTATTTAAAGTGTTAATTTCAATTATATCTTAGGTTAACCCCTAATGATTTCGAAACTTCTTAGTTGAATTGTACACATAAAGCCTTCATCCTCAGTTTTTCTCTGATTTGATCTTATTTAAATTGATTATTAGAACCGTCCCTAATTGATTATTTTTTATGATCTTCTTGAATCTTTTGAAGATGATATCTAACAAGATGTTTCAAGAAAGTTATCATTTATCTTCAAAGGTAAACTTTTAAAGAAAACTTTAGTTTTAAGTAATTGGTATCAAATAGCTCACAATTTGCCATGTATTTGATTGATTTATCTTTTGGCAAAAAGAGAAGAATATCTTTGTTTCGAATATGATTTTATACAGCTATATGTTTGATATGATATCATTTGAAATAAATTCAAAAATACATACTATTGATGCAGAATCTAGTTGACGTCGGATCGAGCTGGAGTGGAGGAGGATGAGGTCGCCACCAGAGATCTGCAAAATAAAGTCCTATCTAGAGTTGATGGTCATGGCTCCAGCAGGATCCTCCGATAATCATGTTTGCTCTTCTAGCCAATAGAAATGGAGTGCTTAACAAATGAGAAGCGAGCTTAGAGTTTTAGAGGGGAGAGGAGAGCATCTAGCAAGCATATCTGGAGGGTCCCTTTTTATAGGCGGAGCTTGTAGTGGGTTGATGGTGACGGCCATACCGTCCATTGGTGGGCTGCTCGGGGCCACATGGAGTTCGGTACGGAGAGGAAGGCATCATCATGCGGATAGTGACAACCATACTGGTGGATCATGGGCCGCATGGAGCTGGTTATGGAGAGAGCAGTGTCGCCAGTAGTGGTGGCCATATCATCTAGTCGTGGGCCGCATGGGGCTCGTTATGGAGGGAAAGATGCCGTCAGACTGGTAGTGGCGGCCATACCGCCGAGGTTCAATAGCCGTAAGGAAAGAACCTTGACGTATATCTATTATAGAAGAGCTCAGACTCCTAAGAGGGATACATCTGGAGGGGATCATCTGGAAGGAGTTCGACCAAAGAAGATGTTCGAAAGGAGTTCGGCCCTTGGAGGAGTCCGTCTGTAGGAGCGATCCGAAAGAAGTTTGGCTCTCATAGGCATCCTACTAAAGGAGGTGGAGGGAGTTCAGCTCTCGTGGGAGTTCGACTGGAGCTCGATTGTTGAGAAGTCCGATCGGCTGAAGAAGTTCGGCAAATACTCGACCGCTAGAAAGTTCGGCAAGAGCTCGACTGCTAAGGAGTTCGGCCGGCTGAAGGAGTTCAATAAAGACTCATCCGCTGAAGCTCTTCCATGGCTACCAGTTGCATTAGGCTGAGCATCGAACTGAACTTTGATAGGGGTGGGGTTTATCCCCAACAGAAGTCCCCCCCACTCTCAAGTTCAAAACTCGAAGAAGGGAGTGCAGAAAAGGTGCCTGCCGAAGTCCTCTTCTGGGCTCTATGCCAATTCAAGTTGAAGCTCGGGGGAGATCTCATCTTCAACCAAAGTTGATGCTAAAGTTGAAGCTCGGAGAAGATCTCATCTTCAGTCGAGGTTGAAGTAGACCTCGTCTCCTATGATTGAGGTAGGAGGTTGAGCTCCTCGAGGGTGATATTGTCTCTAATAGCCGAGGCTAACTCGGGGAAGATCCTATCTCTTATAGTCGAGGTTGACTCGGGGAAGATCTTATCTCCTACAACTGAGGTTAATACGGGTGCTTGGATGAGATCTGATCTCTAGCCAAGGTTGACACGATCGCTCGGGAGAGATCTTATCTCTAGCCAAGGTTGACACGGTCGTTTAGGAGAGATCTCATCTCTTACAGTGGAGGTTGAAGCAGGCGCTTGGGGGAGATCTCATCTCCTACAGCTGAGGTTAATGCAGGCGCTCGGGGAGATCTTATCTCTTATCGAGATTGTCATGGTCACTCAAGAGAGATCTTATCTCTAGCTGAGGTTGACAGTGGTTACTCGGGAGCGGATCTTATCTCTAGTCGAGTTGTCTCGAGCACTCAGGAGAGATCTTATCTCTAGCCAGGTTGTCATGGGGTGCTCGAAAAAGATGTTATCTCTAGTCGAGGTTGATGCAGTCGCTCGAGAAGAGATCTTATCTCTAGCCAAGGTTTGACTCAATCGCTCGGGAGAGATCTTATCTCTAGCCGAGGTTGTCTCAGTCCTTAGGAGAGATCTTAATCTCTAAGCCAAGGTTTGATGCGGTGCTCGGAGATATCTTAATCTCCAGATGAGGTTGACAATGAATCACTTTGGAGAGATCTTATCTCTAGCCGAGGTTGTTTCAGTCATCGAAAGAGATCTTATCTTAGTCGAGGTTGAAGCGGTCGCTTGGGAGAGATTCTTATCTCTAGCTGAGGTTTCCTCGGGCACTCAGAAGAGATCTTATCTCTAGCCGAGGTTGACACGGTCGCTTGGGAGAGATCTTATCTCTAGTTTGAGGTTGTCTCGGTCGCTCGGGAGAGATCTTATTATAGCCAAGGTTGACCTCGAGAACTCAGAAGAGATCTTATCTCTAGCCGACATTGTCATGATTGCTTAGAAGACATATCTTATCTCTAGTCGAGGTTGTCTCGAGCACTCGGGAGAGATCTTATCTTTAGCAAAGGTTGACATGGTCGCTCGAGAGAGTTCTTATCTCTAGCCGAGATTGACACGATCGCTCGGAAGAGATCTTATCTCTAGCCGAGGTTGACTCGAGCACTCGAGAGAGATCTTATCTCTAGTCGAGGTTGATGCGGTCGCTCGAGAGAGATCTTATTTCTGGCTGAGGTTGATATGGTCGCTCGAAAGAGATCTTATCTCTGATCGAGGTTGGCGTAGATTTTGAGGTCCAGTCTTCGACTTTTTTCACATTAGGATGAGATTCTCCCCCTATTCTTAATGGGCTATGGGGGCACATAAGGGCCGTTATTAGGGTCTTTCCCTCCATCCCATTCTAAATGAATGAGGCCTTCGACATTGCTCGCATTAGGATGAGGTTCTCCTCCTATTCCTAACGGACTATTGGGGCACATAAGGGCCATTGTCAGGGCCTCTCATCCCATCCCATTCTAAATGAATGGGGCCTTCGACTTTGCTTGCATTAGGATGAGGTTCATCTCCTATTCCTAACGACTGTGGAGGCACATAAGGGCCATTGTTCTGGGCCTCTCTCCTACCATCA